>CAJVQA010009949.1:0-11716 GCA_910591915.1 Cetraspora pellucida | reverse complement strand
TCACTATAATCAATTTTAATTGATATTGTAAATGTATAGTTAAAATTGTTTAATTGTGTATAATTGTAATGATGAATGTGTTTTAAAAAGGAGCTAAGTGTTTAGAGGTGTGAAAGTAGAGTCAACCCTGCTAACCACACATTATAGCATGAGTCTGAATCATATAGTGTATTGTAAGCTAAGTTTTGGAGTTCTTTCTTGATATGAGATGATGAAATGGAGTTCAAGGAAGTAGAAGATTCTTCTGTAGATTTGCTCACCATATGCTCAGCTTGCACAGCTGCGCAGGATACCATAGCCTGTCCTGTACGTTGGGTCTGGCTGTCATTAACCTGGTCCTCCACGTACATCTAATTATTAGTTATAAATATAATTTAAATAATTTATTATAAAAATATTAAATTTTATTAATTATTATATAAAAGGTTAAACTTTATAGCTTAATGATTAAGCTGCTAATTCTTTATAGATAAAGTTAATAGTTTAAGTTAAGCTGAAATCAAAATTTAAGAATTTTAAACTTTGTAATTTAAAATAGAAGTTAAATTAGATATAAAGCTTTGTAGAAGAAATATATAAGAACAAATTAAAAATTCTTAAAAGAAAATTAATTTTGAAAGAATAGGCATTATGTATAACAGTAGTATTATAAAAGGTTTTGTTATATAAAGTATTATGCAAATAAGTTTTTTAATAAACAAAGTAGTACCAACATCTTTGCATCCAACTTGCAAAATGCTTACTTAGAAGGATAATACTAATATAGTTAAAACTAAAATAATAAACAAAAAGTAATATATATAAAAAAATCTGTAATAAAAAATTAATTTAACTAAAATTAAAATATTTTTAACAAATATTATAAATCCTAAAGAAATAAATTTAATAATTAAACATTATAATATTATTAATAATTATTATATATATATATTATAGTCAAAGTTTTAGGTTTTTTTGTAATACTAATCTAAAAATAAATAATATGATGTAAATAGTATATTTACAGATATTTGTAGAAAGTATATATACTTATATTACAGACCAAACTAACTATAAAAGTACACAAAAAAAGTATATAATAACTGTAAACCAATAATCTAAAACTTGATAAATCTAGCTATACTAATTAATAGGGTTCTGAAGTTTAGTTTAGGTTTAAAAAACTTCAGTTCAGTTTAATTAACTTGAACTAAATATGAACAGAATCCTAAAATTTGAACTTGAACTGAATATAAATTTATAATTTTTGAAACTAAACTGAACTTAAATATAACAAAAGTTCAGTTTAATGTTTAGTTCAATGTTTAGTTCAATGTTTAGTTCAATGTTCATTAACATATTTAGTTCAGTTCAATATATTTTTATATAAAAAATAAAATAACTTAAAATATAAAGTTAGAATTTATTAGTAAAATTTTGTAAATTGTAATATTCTTTATAATTTTATATAATTTTTAAAAATTTATTAATATATTCTAACTTAATGCTCTAAGTAACTTTGTTTTATATATAAAATTATATTAGAGCAGTATATTTTATTTTAGACTTAATAAATTTTAAATTTTTGATGAAAATTTTTATTAAAAATTCAAAATTAAGTATTTTCTTTTTAAAATTTATTAATTGTAAATAAAATATATCATTTTAATATAATTTTATATGTAGAACAAAGTTACTTAAAGCAAAAATATGAATTAAATATATGATAACAAAAAGCAATAAGGCAGGAATTAAAAAAAAGTTAATCAAGAACAATATATCTTTATGACATTACAAAAGATGAAGATTAAAAAAATTATGCACAAGAATTACAAAAATAATTAGAAATTAAAGAAACACTAAAGCATATCCAAAAAAAGAACAAGAAATAAAAAAAAAACACAAAAGATAAATAACATATAGAATATGATAAAAGAGGCAATTATAACAGCAATGAACAAACACATATCTAAAAAAAAATTTACAATACAGCAACAAACAAAAAGCATAGTTAAGAAAACTAATAACAAGAAAAGATCATTATAGAGCTTTAAAAATTAATTAAATATACAAAGACAAAAAAGAACAGAAAGTCACAAGCAAAAAAAAGCAAAATAAATAGAAAACTCAAAGTACTAGATAAGAAAGTGAATGCAAGGTTTCCAAAAATTCAAAGACAATAGTCTGATGCTTGGATAGAAGACATAAAAGGTTGGCGAAGAATCTTTTAAGAAAAGAAAAAAAATAAATAAGAACAAAAACAAAGAAGACAAATAGAAAAAAATATAAACAAAAGATATAAATGATCAAAACTAATTAAGAAAAAATAATAGCCAGCCTTCTGAGCAAACTGTACAAGAAAGTAATACTTGACAGATTAATTGAACTATTAGAAAAAAAGATAAAACTAATAATAAAATTAAAGCTATTTAAAAAAGCTATAGCAAAACATTATAAAAAACAATTTAGAAAAAGAAATATTAAATTAGAAGAGATATTAAAAAGTTGAAAAGAAATATATAAGTCATAGAATAATGTCAAAAAAGAATGGTATAATGGAATCAAAAAAAAATTTAAAAAAAAGAATAAAATGAAATAATTAAAGAGCTCAAGATAAGAACAGCTTTGGGAATATCAGAAATAAGCTATACTTTAATTAAAAGAGTAGAAAAGAAAGCACAAGAGGTGTTCAGAGCTTATGCAGATCTATGTTTAGAGTTAGAAGAAATACCTATAAAGTAGAAAATAGCACAAGCATATCTAATACCAAAAGATATAAAATGAGAATATAGTTTAAATAACATTTATTCAATAGTCTTAATTGAAACATTTAAAAAGATCATAATAAAGATGTTAACAAAAAGTCACAGGTTGAATAAATAAATAAAAGGTAAATAATAGATAAATAACAGAAAAAAAATTTGCTATTATTCTACTCTATATCTGCCAAATAATGGCAATATTACAGTAGCATAATAGCAAAATAACAGTAAAATAACAAAAGGTTTGTTAATATGAGTAATATAATAGTAACATAATAGCAAAATAATAGAACTGTTTTATTATTTTGCTATTATGTTACTATTATGTTACTCATATCAACAAATCCTGTTATTTTACTGTTATTCTGCTATTATGTTACTGTTATATTACTATTATTTGGTAGATATAGGATAGAATAATAACAGATTTTTTTTTGTTATTTACCTATTATTTATCTTTTATTTATTTATTTAACCTGTAAAGCCTTAGTAAAATTTTATTAAAAAAGAAATATTTAAGGAACTAAACTATGCAAACCTTCTAGAAAACTTAACAAAATAGTCAAAATATGTTCTAAATATAATAATAGAAAAAACAAAAGAGAAAAACAAAGAATTATAAATACTTTTGCAAGATATGAAAAAGACTTTTAACACTGTTTTATTTAAAAGTCTTAAATGAGCTTTACAAAAACTCAAAATATCTAAGAAAACAATCAAGTGTATTTTAAATCTTTTTCATAAGAAACAGCTTAAGATAATTACAGACTATAGTCTAACAGAAGAAATAACAGCAGAAGATGGAATAAATCAAGATAAAGTAATATTATCACTAATATGATGCCTTTTTTACAACCCATTACTAGAAAGAATACAAAAAGATGAAAGATTAAACTATATAGTAGATTAAAAAATTAAAGAAGAAATATATTGCAATAATATTACAAGCTATTATTAAGCAGCAATTGTATATGTAAACAAGACAACATGGATCATAAACAACAAAGAACAGCTATTAAAAATATTAAAAATAACAAAAGAGTTTTTTAAAATAAATAATATAGAGATAAATAAAGTCAAGTTAAAGTTGATAATAATAAATAGGAAAAAGAAAAGAGAGATAATATTTAAAAAAAATAAAATAATAGAAAAATCAAGAAACAAGATAGTTTATTTCTTGGAAATTTAGCTAAATAACAAAATGTAAAAAGTTCTAGTCAAGAAAAAGATAAAAAAAAATAATAAGCCAAACAATAAAAGACCTTAAGTACAAAAAGATAACAATAAGCATAAATTAATAATAAAACAAATAGAAGGTCTGTTAGCAAGACTTAACAAAAAAAATAAACTAGAACAGTTAACAAAATTAAAAATAATACAAAGTTACTAAAGAGCAGGATTAACTAAAGATATATAAAAATTAGAGAAACTGTCAAAAGATAGAACATATTAAAAAAATAATTTAGTTTGTTTGACAATAATTAAAGCAAAAAAGCTGAGAATAAGTATATGTACAAAAAGTAAACTATAGACCATGAGCAACTATGATTGTAAAATAGTTGAACTACTAAAAACATAATTGTAGAAAAGAAGTAGAGCCAAAATAAATAGAACAAGTCTAATATATTTAAACTAACTACTCAATACAAAAGATGAAAGACTAATTACTAATAGTAATTTTAAAGTTACCAAAAATAATTGAGCAAAGGCAAAAAAGTAAAATGGTTCAAAGAATAGAAGAAAAAGTGCTTAAAAAACTAGAGACCAAAGAGGTTAAAGAACTCTTTAAAACAGATAAATATAATATGCAAGCAATGAAAATTAAGTAAAAAAGTTTTTTAAAGAATAGAAGAAAAAAAAAATTTTTATATGATGCAAAAAATAACAGACAACTAGGAAAAATAATTAAAAAAAAAAAAAACTACTAATAGAACATTGACAGATACAAAATATAGAAAATGATTTAATAACAGAAATCAGCAAATGCAATAAGTATATAAGTGAGAAGAAATAGCAAAAAATAACTGTCATCAGTAAATAAGAATTAATAATAAGATAAAAGTAGTTCCAAACATGCTAATAGTAATCAAGACAGCAACAAACTAATTAACAGAACATATAAGAACAAAAAAGTTAAAGAAAAATAAACAAAAGCTAACTGTACTGAGAATGCTAGAGAACCTGTACAAACAAATAAATAATCTACAACTAAAAAACTTTGAAATGTCATTAAATATACAAACAGAAAATATCAATAGTATATCAATAACAACTGTATATTGGTGAATGACAAATAATAAAATTTAGCTATATCATACAACTAATAACTGGTCATCAAATCAAAAACATTATGCAATGTAATATTATGCATGATTCTAGTACTACTACAAGATACTAATATAAATATACAATACAATTACAGGTTCACAACACACATAATACAATTAGTAAAAGATACTTCAAACTATAATATAACATAATTATTCAGAGCAAATAATAGCAATGAATAGTTAATACTGAAAGTACTGGCTACAAAAAAACATATTATAGTTAATACAATATAACCAAAATACAGATAAACTCACAACAAGCACAAACCTGTATTAAACTAATATTATATATACAAATATAAGAAATAATATATTTCAATAAGCTAAAAAGAAAAATCAATTAAACATACCTTAAGACATTTCATACAACATATTCAAAATGCATAACAAACAGTAATATTGTATTTACAAAATCAAAACACTAAATGAAATCAAATACAAGAAAACATAAATTAGAATAATTTTTATAATTATATAAATTATAATAAAAATCCAACAGCATAAAGCATAAATTCCAAGCATTCACAAATTAAATCATTTAATCTAAAATTTATCCTAGATGAACTTCCTATACAAGTAAACTTATACAAATGATATTCTAAAAAACACACAATACAAAACTATTATATATATAATAACAAATATGAAACAAATGTTTACTGGCTTACTTGTTATAAAAACAAAGTAAAATTGCAAACATTAATTAAAAATATAACAACAAAAACACTGCAAAAATATAAGACATTTACTGAACTCAACCCAACCTACAACTGTTAACAAACATACTTAAACCAACAACACATAATGCAGCAGACCTAAATCCAACAATACTAGCAATAACTGATCTAAACACAATAAATCAAATCAATAAACTAGTAATAGATTATAAAAGAAAACACAATTTTATATGTTATATATTGTACAAAATTATAAACAACATATACAAAGAACTATAGATACCATGTTGCAAAGAAGTAACAAAAATTATTCAAAACAAAAAAAACAAAAAGAATAAAAAAAACAAATCAAAAAAAAAAGAAAATGATGAACAAACACAAGAACAAATAGACAATATAACAGTAACAAATCAAGAAACAGTAGCTAATCAAGTAACAAACAGAATCAATAAATGGGTTTCACTATTTCAAAAGCATAATACTCCTCCAGTCATCATTGATAATATCATAGACTAAGTGAGATTTTTGACTCTGCTTAACAAAATATGGGTCATAGGTAAAGCAGCCTAAGTTTTAGTTTCATTAGAAGTAATATATTACTATGTGTAATTATCAATGTACTACATATGTTAAAATTCAATAAAGAAACTGAGGCAAGACCTCACTTTTTTTTTAAAAAAAAATAAATAAATAAAAAATAAAATCAAAATACCAAATAGATCACCTTAATACCAAATATATATATATATATTAATAAAATATCTGTTATATAAATAAACAAACTCTATAGTAACTATATATGTATATAAAAAGGTTAACAAATAATTGTACGGCTGACGTTGAAACTTGGACCTATTTTTATATAAAAATTTCAACTCTTGGAACGAATATTTTTTCATTTTTTTTAAGAGTTGGGTTAGGATTTTAGGTTAGAATTGATAACTAAAATATATATGTAAATTTAGCTGGGCTTATATTTATAAATTGAGACTTCAAATTTTAGTATCAATTGCGATAATAATTATACCCAATTACCTAATACGTATATATAATTGTACATATATTAAGAAAAAACTCAATATTATACTATATACGTATTTAGACAAACCTTAGCAATTTAATCTGCTATTTAGTTTGATTGGAAACTAATTAGGTTACTATTCAATTAATTCTCTGATAGATTCTTTTTTATAGACTAGCATTTCGTAGTCTTGACTAATTTTACTTTTATCATTATCAACAAAATGAATTCCAGACAAATGCTAATATATAGAATTAAAAATTAAGATTTATTTTAAACAAATATTGAATTAAATACAATTATAAACATACCTTTCCTACTTTACCAATTTTATTATTTATTCTAGCAAAATACAAAAGGTCCATACTTCTCTTAATAATTATAAAAAAATTAGTTAATTATAAAGTTTTTGACTTAACCGATATAAATATTTTTAGTGTATTTACCTGTTCAGCACCAGCAATGAAAGGAGTAGTACCCAACAATTCAGATAACTGTGATCTATTAAAAAAAATTATTATCTCTAAATAGGCTTTAGAATTATATATTGCAACCAAGTATTAATGTATAAACTTACACATGAACCCATTCCAAGGCAACAATAACTAATACTTCATATTCCGATAATAATACTTTTGCATCACCATATTCGATAATCAAACCTTGATTTTCTTCAACATATCCAGGGTGTATACCTTTATTTTCAAGGCCACCACGTCCGATTGCTTTTCCGTTGGCATAGTAAGCATGATCAGGAATTTTGCCTCCATTAGCTTTTACCCAGGTAAAGGGCTTAACGCATTAATGAATTATTATTAAAAGTTATTAATTCTATGATTTGTATTTATTATAATAATTAGATATAAATACCAAATGACTTTGTTCAGCTATAAATAATATCAGAAAATTTAAATCAGCAAGAATTAAAAACACTCAAATAGTGAGAAATATTTGTATATATATGTTATTTACTTACGAGCTGTAAATACAAATCAAATTAATAAAGCATACACAGTAACTCAACCAATAAATAAGCAGTAAAAAGTTGATTTAAAAAATCATTATTTAAAAACTTACGACCTAAAAGAATATATAAAATAAATTAAATAGCGGAAAACGTATAGGAAAATTCAATTTATCTGAGTCATTGTGAATTGTAAAAAATAAATTTACAACATATTACCATATGAATTTGTAGTATTTCTTGGTGGCAATACGGTGTCTAATATTACGCGAGGGGGGTAAAATAGTCGAAGTAATAGCTCTATTCGGAACGGTCAATTTCATCATAATATCTTTCCACAAATTAGGTTCAAGAATTTGTTGATATGGATATAACTTGTCCATAACGTCTTCAGGAGAAATTTGAAAATACCGGATATGAGGTAAACAATTTTTGAGCGTAGATTTTAAAGCTAAAAAATTTTTATCAGACCATTGTGTGGAATTAGAATCAAGGTCAGGATTTTGAGCAATTCCCCAATTAATAACTTTATCCCAAATTTTTATTTCATCCATTTTCAAGTTGTCAAGTTTCAGAAGGGATACCAAGGCATCTTCAGAAAGATTCACAAAATCTTTAGAATCGAAAATAATACTTGGATGTTCAGCGATAATATTATTACAAAATTGTTGTAAAACTTTAAAATCATCACAATTCGAACTTATTTTATAAACTTTAGCAAAATTAAAACGTATCCACGATGCATGATTTTTAACCAGTTGTGTTTGTGTAAGATTTACTAATTCTTCGAGACAAAATTCCTTAGCAGTAGCTAAAAGATTAAGGATTGTAGGTGCATCGACTTTATCGAACAGAACTATGCCACCATAAATATATCTAAATAATTTAAGAAAAAACACTTAAAACCGTATTTAATGATCAAGATATAAAATGTATTTTATAACAAAATCAATATAGTTACTTGATAATAATTTCAAATATAATAACGGGAACATGCGATTGGCTAATTTTTTTAACGTTATTTTCATCGTAACTTGTTTTAGTCAACTCTTCACGAAAATAAAAACATCGAGAACTCAAAATAATTGAATGTGCCTTAAATATTTGACGATTCGGCATTTGGCCAACTTCAATTATTACGTTATATTCATTCCCATTTTCAAGAAGGCTAGTTAAATCACTAGAAAGTTGTTTAAACAGTTCAACTGCCATCTATGTAACGAAGAAAAGATTAACGTTAATACACAAATGGTAGTTAAAAATAGCTAACTAAAGTGGCGATCATATGATTTAAGCGTTTTTTTACTAAAAGCATCACCCTTAAATACACTGCATTACATTTTCTCCCTCCGTCCCACTGATCTGTTTCACGCTTGAAGCCATATGAAAATACTCCTTTACTTTAGCACTAATTTGTTAACATTCATATCTGTTCGCCACTTAACAATCATAAACTTAACCAAGAAAAACCTGATCTAACGAGAACAACACAGCAAACCATTACAGTTCATAAAAGGCTAATCTAAGTATGTGATCCATAAAGTCGCAATTCGATTACAAGCTACTCATTATAAAATATTAAATTTTTTTTGTCAAGAATAGTGATTTTAATGAGATTAGTTGGCCTGCATTAACATTAATGGTTAGTAATTGATATACATAAAATTAATGCGAATGTAGTATTTTTTATTTGTTTATCATTATACGTATATATATGTGTATACTTGATTTAAATTTTTTTTGCCATCGGTAGTTTTTACTTACTATTCCTTATTATAATAAATATATAATTATTACTAAGTCATTCTTTAAACAACAACGGATACGTATCATTTCACCGACAATCAATTCACCGACAACCCATTTTACCGACAATCAATTCACTGACAAGTTTATTGCACTGACAACTATTTTATCGACAGCCATTTCACCGACTAGTTTTTTTTTTAAAAAATTGCACTATCATTAATTCTAATTCTAATTGATCCTAACAAAAATGATCAGAATTACTTTGTCGATGAAATGACTGTCGGTGAAATAAACTTGTCGGCAAATTGACTGTCGGTGAAGTGATTGTCAGCGAAATGTGCACCACCCATTATAACATGGATGTTAATAAACCAATTTGACATCATTTAAAAAACTTGGATCAGACCCAGATTATAAACAAGGGTGTGCTAAATGCAATTATTGTGATCATATATGCAATGAATCAATTGTAAGATGTGAAGGACATTTAAAGTATGTGATTATGTTAGTTTGGATATTAAACAAGAATATTTTGGACCTACATTTCAAGAACCAAAAAAAAAAAGAAATTCAACAATTAATATAAACAGATAAAGAACTTCAAATATTCAAAATCTTCTTGATGGAATCTCTCAAGCAGAACAAAATCATATTGTTTTAACAAGAAATTATATTTTTAGTGATATTCTTTATATATTTATAAGTCATGAAAAATTACTATATTCCGATCCCGCGTGGGATTTTTAAAAAACTACGATTTGCCCATCACTAGTCAAGAACCTCTCATCAACGATAATGATAGTAATTGAAAGTTATTAAACATTGATTATCCGTTTTTAATTACCAAGATTATCTAATACAGTATTATTCTCCAGAATAAGGATGGGTTCGGTTACGGTTATAACCATTTAGTCGCGGTTATTAACCGTAACCGATACTAGCGGCTTGACTGACCGACATAACCGATGAATGTAAAAATGTAATTTTTACACGCTCAGTATTATCTTAACTCCTACTAGATTTGGATAAATGAAAACCGTTACTCATACTAAAAAAGGATTTTTCAAATATCTAGAGTTCAACTTTATAGTTACTATGTAGTTACTGTGCATTAAGCTATTCAGGTTTCTGTATAGAAATAGCATTATACGAGTAATAGAATGTTGCTAATGGGGTTTCAAAAAACTGCTCATTTTACGAAATAAATAGGATTTTTTTGCTATGTTGAAGTTTTAATTTGAAAATTTACAATTTAAAATACTCAAACGAGTTATTTAAGATTCGCAATCTAGGGATTAGAATCAGTTTAGTCGACTAAACAATCCGTATAGTAAACTATTATGCTTAGTCAACTAATTAATCGACTAAATATAATAGTCGATTAGATCGATTCCAATCCACATTCACGGTAATAAAATTATTTATAATAAATTGAATAAATTGACTGTATTGAAAGGAGTCAGAATCTTCTTAAAACTAAGATCTATGTATATTGATATGCGTGCGTGAAATTAGAATGGGAATTATTTGAAACTGTTATGTCAAATTGAAATTTGAGCTTGAGATGTAAATTTACCTTGAACTAAAATCAACAAATTATGTATGTGACACTAAAAGGAAAAGAATTTAAGTTTATAACTTACCAGTTAATCCATCAGACTTTTTAAAGATCGAGTCGACAAATTACAAGTTCAAAAGCCAAAATCCTGTTCTCTTATGATATCATTCATAGATGGTTGAGGCAGAAAGTAGTAACATTCTAATTGCTGAATTGTGCTAATAATCTAATGAATCCCTTATTATTGCATATTTTGTTTACTTTCACATCAACGTCCAGTGATATGACAGTATGTTAGCATTTTGCTTTAACGTTGTTTCTTTAACGGATACATGCCCGCTATATATGATCTTAATTCTGGGTATGTAGTCGATAAAGAAAGTAGAAATCAATTATGCTTTTTCAAGATTATTTTTGATTGTGTCCAATTAGCCATGATCCATTTGACCATTCAATTAAACACGCCCAATGACATATGCAACTACGTTATTGATGCCATAAACAAATTATAACAATTATTATCTTATCAAATGCAGGCTCGAAACGAATCACTCTACACGACATTTGCGTTCTAGGAAGAATTTCGTTTGATTGGCTGTTTAAATCAATTTAATTTTACATTATTTATACAGTTTAAAGTACTTTTTTAAAAAAAATAAAACTACAAAGAATAAGT
>CAJVQA010009948.1:0-11717 GCA_910591915.1 Cetraspora pellucida | reverse complement strand
AACTGTTCTATTATTTTGCTATTATGTTACTATTATGTTATTCATATTGACAAACCTTCTGTTATTTTACTGTTATTTTGCTATTATGCTGCTATTATTTGGCAGATATAGGATAGAATAGCAGATTTTTTTTATTATTTACTTATTATTCACTCTTTATTTATTCATTTGACCTGTGTACTATCTGTTATACCTAACTCTGCTTATTAATACTCTATTTCAACTCTCTAATTTATCTAATTAGTATTTGTATAACTCTAACTATTTTACTTTAAGGCCAAATAACCCTGTTGCTACCTTTTATTAAGAACTATTCAGATTTTAATTTTATTATTTTTTTACTAATATCTAAGCTGTAATAAAGTCTGTTATCTGGCAACAAGATATAAAGAGTCTTCTATTAATTTATTTATCTATTTTACAAATTATAATAAAGATAAATTCTTGTAAAGTTTATCTAGACTCTAGTACTACTTTATAGCATATTTTTAGTACTTTAGTATACTTCTACTTTTGTTTTCTGACTTCTAATCCAAATAACTTATATAAAATTATAATCAGTTTATTGATATATTAAATCAGTCTGATATTCTTTTCTTTTAGTTCTTTTAGTTAAAATTTTAATAACCTGGTTGTTAGTACTTTTTACTTAAAGGTTCTTATCTATTTGGTTTCTTTACATTGATATTTATTTTCTAAATCTAGTCTTTATAGTAGTACTATCAAAAATTTGTATTACTTCTTTAATTTTTTATTTTCTAATTTTAACAGATTTATATAATTACAAAAACTTATCTTAGGTTTAATACCAGTTCACATTCTTTTATATAACCAATTACACAAATTCTTCATAATTTGTCAGTTATACTAATATAACTATTATTGTAAATATCTTAATTCAATCATTAGAAACAGTTGTTATAATACAAATAAAAACTAAATTTTTATCATTAATAAGTTTTAAACTTCTAACTTGCAACTTAGAAAGATGATAATTTGTCTATTTTACTAAATTTATATTTTTTTTTATTATATTGAAAAACAAAATATTTGGATTAACTAATATTAATAATTTTTTTTTAATATTAAGATAACTTCTTAGATCTTTTGACTTTTATTAATACATTTTTGGGAATATAGTTCTATAAGAAGCTAATACAGAAAAAGTATATAATTGGTCACTTATATAACTTTTTATATTATCTATTTAAAGAGTTTGTTTAATATTCTTTACTAATTACCATATTTAACTCCTCTGCTTAGGTATTCTATTTTATACTTTCTAAATCTGTTCTTATGTTAACTTTATCTGATCAAATCTAGATCTTTCATTTTAATCTTAAAACATTTTTATTCTTAAGATAAACCTTTTAGTATCTACTATATATATATTTTTGTAACTGAGCTAGATATTATTATAACAAAACTAATATTTGCAATTAGAACTAACTATTAAACTGCTGTATTTTTGCAGAGTTCACTCAGATCCTATTATCTATTTCATAGTATATTCCTAGTACTTTAGTATATTCATGCTTTTTTACCAAACTTCTAATCCAAATAATTTAGTAAAACTATAATTAGTTTATTAGTATATTAAATTAACCTAATATTCTTTTCCTTTAATTTAATCTAGTGATCTGGTTGGTAATACCTCTGAGACTTCCAACTCAAAGGTTCTTGTTCATTTAGCTATTTTAGCATTAGTATCCATTTCTTAGATCTAACCATTATAGTAATATTATTTAAAATCTGCATTATTTCTTTACTTGTATTTTTTTAAATAAACTTCTTGTTTCTAAATTTCTATAAATTTACATAATCACAAGGGCTTATTTTGAGTTTGTATCACCTGATGCTAGTTTGCATTCCTCTGTATAACTAATTACACAAATGTTCTATAACTTGCCAGTTATACTAATGCTAGCATAATTACAGATTTCTTATCTAATTATTAGAAATAGTTACTGTAATACAAGATCACAAGGTAATTATTCAAATTTTCACTGTCAGTGAGTTTTGAACTCACAACCTACCACTTAAGAATTGACAATTTATTCATTTCACTAAGTCATTACATCTAAATTAATAATTATTAAAATATTTATTGATATTTATTTATTATAATATGCTATAAAAAAGAACTTATAAATTATATTAATAAACAAAATAGTTGAATTAGTTAGAATTAACATTTGTTAGATATTTACATATATGTAATATATAGTAAAAAAAGAACTTACTAACTATATTAATAAACTAAATATTTAGATTAGTTAGAATTAATTTTCATTTGAATCTTTACTTGTACATAATATGCTGTAAAAAAAAAACAACCAAAATATTTGAATCAGCAAAAATTAATATTTGTTAGAGTATTTACTTGTATGTAAAATCAAGGATTGTCATTACATTATTATCTGTAATTTTTGAACTATACTGGCATTACCACCAAAATAACCCCCATTGCTTACTTTACAAAAAAAATTCTGGCATGTGATTCAAGCCAATTAAATTAAAAAAGCAGATGTAACATGAAAATTACATCTTTTTACAAAAAATGGCTCAGGAAGTTTAATATAAGCTATGCCTTTCCTTATCATTAATCATAACTCTAAAGATGGTGCTTATTATATTAAAATCTTTTCACTTAATTTGATTGTTTTGATTTTATGTTACACTCGATCCTTGACTATGCCAGAACATAGGATCGATTTTACTATCACATGATTTCTAATTCGATGATCTATATTGCACATGCATTTTGTGTTACAGATATTTATAGAGTATGTATATAGTATATATATAGTTTTTAATAAATTATAAAGTTTCAATTTAATTGAATGCAATATAATAAAATGAAATTTTGCCAGTTTAATTTGAAAATTATTTGAATGCATTTAATTAGAAATTAGAGTATGATGATTAGAGTATAAATGGATTTGAACATCAAAAGTTTTTATTATGATTTGCAACATTGAAGAACTTTGTAATAGATATATAAATCAAAGCATAAGAGGTTAGCTTATTTTGTAACATATAGTACTATTGAATTTGGAATGATCTTAGAAGTAATACTACATAGTATGTACTGGTATCTAAAACAAAAAATTTAGATAAAAGTAAAATATAAATAATTATATATATAGGATATAAGCAAGTTAGACCCTTTTTTGAAACAGTATAACTGGTTTAAGTTTTGGTAATTAATATATCAAATTAAAGTTTTAATCAAAAATAGTATATGTATTAGAAATTTGCATGCATCTTAACCATCTTAAAATTTCTATTAAAATTAGTAATCTATATGTATTCTGGTTTATTGAATCAAATAAATCACTTGCCTTATACATATTTTAGCATCTTGAGTTTAATATCTAAATGAATCAAACAATTGCATAAAATGTTTATACTAATTAATACATATATGTCAAGGTTATAAATATATTGGCTATATTTACTAATGAAATATTAATATTTAAAGAATTATTTCACTTAACAATTTTGACATAAATTATTAACATGTGACAAAAAGAAATTATGGTTTAAGACTTTTAATTTATTAATTTAATAAAAAGTTAAAACTGTAACTTCTTTTTACTACATTATATTAATCATTTGTCATGAAAGTTGCTAAAATATATATATATATATTAATACACAAAGTAAATCGATTTTTAATACTAAAGTTCTATAGTAAATGCATCAATTTCTGGCTAATTAGTAACTCTAACATACATTAATTAGTATGTAGAACAATAAATATTTTATACTTACTTTGGGCTTTTTTTTAACTTACTAATAAATTAAACCATCTACAGTCAAAATCTTCCATAGTTTCATCTTTAAGATACAAAAAATAGTGATTGTAAAGAAGTATAACTAATGTAAAGATACAGTTATAGATAATTGGTAAAAATAAATTTGTAACTATATTAATTTGTAAACTATAGAGAGGTTTGACCATATAAAATATGCATTTTAATTACAAATTTGAATCCTCTAGTTCAATGTTCGAATAAATCCAAATATTTGAATCAAATAATTCATTTCATGCAGATTTGACATCACTAGTTCAAACTTACAAAATAGCCAAATGAATCATTAAATATATAACTGAATTGAAGCTTAAAAAAATATTTAAACTGCTACTTTAATACATAGTTAGATTCAAAAAAAGTTTTCAAAGTATTAAAGTTTTTTTTAAAAATTCATTTGATTAAAATTTATAATAAAATTACTTTTCTGATTATTATAATACACAAAACCAACACTTATAAAATAAAATTCATTGTTATCAATTAATAGCCAAATTACTTCACACTTGCATTAATATCGTATTAATAAACTTGCAGGCGATTTTATTAATATTATATTCACAGATTAGCTAAAATCTTTTTACTTATAAATTACCTAAACAAAAAATTTAGTATTAATAAAACACAAAAATAAGAATATGCAAACATGTAGCACTTGCAGAAAAAATCATTCTTCTAAAGAATTCATATTCAAGAGTAAAAACTACAAAACTTGTAATAAATGTAACTCCAAAAAAACTGAGGAAAATAGCAAATTAGTCTGTAGTTCTAGCATTGAAAATACTTTTGTTGAAATAATCTCTATTCAAGAAGTTAGTCAACATATCATAAATGCAATTCATGACTTGGAGGATTGTACAGAACTTTCTCTTACCTTTTTATTCAGCTTGACAAGACCACAATTAATAGTGCTGATAAAAATGTTAAAATTATAGCAAATTAATAATTAATGAAATAGAAGAAGGAGATAAATATAATTGAACATATGTATAAATATAAATATTATATTTAACTACATTTGCTGACCAAACTACAAATTTATAAATTTTATCTAAATCTATACTAATAAAATTTACAAGTTTTAAAGTCTAAATTTATAATATTAAATTGTTCTTCACTAGCAAATATATAGTATATATTATTTAATTATATACTAATTAATTAATGTATCTAAAATATAAAGCTACAACTGCGTCCAAGTTATTAGCTCATTATTATGGTATTGGAAATACTTATTTTGCTTGCTTCCAAAGTTGTGAACTTGAGTGTGAATTTAAAGACTCAAGTCATAAAAGAATCCTTCACTATAACTGTGATGGCAAAATATCAATTAAAATTGATATACTGGCAGCAGAAGCTAAAGTAATGTTCAAGCATAAAATTTTACATGATAAGCCTACTGAAGTTGCAACGCCATCTAAATAAAACAAGAAATTAGTGAAAACTTACAGTTAAATCCTGTTGAATTAAGACAACATCTTTGAAAAAAATTTGATATATCCAATGTCACATCCAAGCAAATTCATTATTAGTAGTTCTATTTTATACAACAATTCTACAAAACTGATGAAAATCATGTTACCTCAGCATGTGTGTTTTTTGACAAGCAACTTGATAATTACTGTGCTCTATGTTTTCAACTTAATACAAATAATACAACGCCTATTAGTTTTACAACATGCTTACTTGATAAATCAGATTATACAGAGATTCACTATGATGCTACGTATAAGACTTCTAAAGGATGGTTCGAGCTTTATGGAATTGTTGGTAATTTTGAAGGTGTAGGTTTTGCATTAGCTTATTTAATTTTGGATACTACCAAAGCTTCTAAAAATGACAATCAAGAAGGGCTATAGACTAAAGCATTAACAAGCTTTTTTTATACTCTTTATGATAAAGGTCTAAATCCAAATTACTTTTACACTGACAAAGATTTTACTAAAATAACAGCAGCAAAAAATGTTTGGCCTTTAGCTGATATACAACTTTGTCAGTGGCACATGGAAAAAGCATTCAAAGAAAAGCTTTAAAGCCATAAAAAAATTCCACATAGAAACTATAATTATAAAGAAGGTATCAAAAAATTTACCTTTGTTGATCTTTCCTTTATTCCAGATCTACAATGTACTGATAGTAATTATTATATTGTTTGTTCTCCTAAATTTCATAATATTATTATTGAAATGATTAAAACTGACTTCAATATACATTCTAAGATACCCGTTAATAATAATGACCAATTTTTGTCTCCTGCTGAAATAAGAATAAAAGCAGTTTTTAAAATGTATAAATTTTGCTTTACTAATCATCTTGTAATACTATGAACCTATTTAT
The DNA here is from genome assembly GCA_910591915.1 of Cetraspora pellucida. Lineage (NCBI taxonomy): Eukaryota > Fungi > Glomeromycota > Glomeromycetes > Diversisporales > Gigasporaceae > Cetraspora > Cetraspora pellucida. The sequence continues at coordinate 5,562 of CAJVQA010009948.1, read as the reverse complement.
GGTTATCTTGGTATAAGCCTACAAGATGGTGTGCCTTTGGGCATGTTCTGCTCAAATGACTATACCACTTGGTAAAACCAACAATATGATTGAAGCACATTGGAAAGTTCTAAAACATTGTTATCTTTCTCAACTTAATCATCCATGATTTGATTATCTAATATGGATTATTTCTTTATGTGTTATACCTGACCAAGCTGATCGATTTCAGCAACTATTTAATGGTAGAATAGTATCAACATGGTTTGAAGAATTTAAGAAACAATGGAAAAATTGTCTTATTAAACCATCAAATAATGTAACAAATCAATATTTTATTGATTTAGAATGTTGAATTTGCAGTTGTCCATTATTCCTTCATAGTCACTTCCTTATATGTAAGCATTTGATCCATAAAGCATCAGAAAAAGTAAACTATCCTAAAGGTATTAGATTATTATATTCCAATTCCAAATGACAGTCTAACTATCCTTTCTTAATATAGGATAAAAATGAATCAAAGAATAACCTGAAAATATAGAATCTATTAGAACATATAACCAGGTTAACATTCTTAGACAAAATAATGTGAATAAAGATTATAAAAACATTCCTGATAAATATAAAATTCTGGAATCTAGAGCAGCAACATTGTTACATTTGGTTAACTATATTAATGAAGAACTAATAGCAAATAATTTGTGACATATAAATGCTATTGTTAATAACTTAAACAATGTTTTTACAATTTTCTCTGATATAGAACAAGCCAAAAACCAGAGAGTGCAACATACAACTTGACGTGATTTTAAACCTTAGACCTTATTTATGAGTAATAGTGATATCTAATAAATGTCATAAATTTTAAAATTACTATTTGATTTAGTTAAAATTATTTCTATTTCTCTATATTAAATAAAAAAATAATAATTAGCTAGATCACTTTGGTAAAAATTTAGCAAAACTTGTTAAAAGCTAAAAAGAACATTTAAAATCTTGAATTTATTAAGTAAAAGTTATTTTAAAATTTTTAAAATAATATATTTGATTCGTAATAACATTTTGAAGTTCATAAAGAAAAGTATATAAACATATTCTTGCTCTATTTCCGCTTGCTCTATATTTACGTGTTCTATTCTCATTTACTCTATTCTTTGATGTGCATAAAATTTTTGTGATTACTTGTAGTACAAGATGGATGTGCAATGTAAATCGTCAGATTGGAAATCATGTGATAGTAAAATCGATCCTACATCCTGGTGTTCGCCCAGTCTACGGACACGTATTAAATCATGTAATTTTTGCACATACCGTATATCACGTGATATACAATATATATACGTACATATGTACTAAGTGGATAAAAATACAAGAACTATTAAATAATATGCCAAAAAATACATTTAGATGATTGATAAAAAGGTTTTATATAGATAGTTTTCACCAACCCAGTATATAAAAATTATTTCTTTATTGCATCAGATAATAATGGATATACGTACGTACAGTACATGCAATTTAACTCTATATAGAAAGCAAACATTCATGAATAAACTTAATTAGCTATTTTTAAATACCACTCCAAATTATTATCATATATTTCAATTTCAAATTTTTGAAAGGCCTTGTACGATGTACGTATATACTAATTTTTTCTAACTAACAGTCAAATTAGTGATATGATTATCTAAATTTTTTTTTTGCAAATATTCACATTCTTTTTATATTCTATAAAATGAGTAATTCTTGTTGAGAACAAAAGCTTCCACCTCTTACTTTGTTCAGAGCATATGTCTTCCCAGCCTCTTATGATAGAAGGAACAGGCATGTTGGGTTTGAGTTTTATGGCAACAAAATGCTGTCTTTCAAAAATGTAAGTGAAAGCAATTGATATATTTCAATTCAATGATATGTTGTTAGGAAGAAATGTAAGAGAAATAACCTTACTAAAATAATGAACAGGTCATTAAAAAGTATTTGCAATAATGTATCCAAAAGATAGCATAATCATCCAATGATTACTATTACAAGAACCAGATTTCCACTGTGTTGCATATAATATTTCATTATACTCTTTTTCTTTTTCTAAAAAAAGTTGAATATAATGAGACTTCCGACTACAAAGTTCATTATAAATAAGTTTTCGAACATCTGGCCAGAAGTCCTCAGATTTTTCAATTGATAGAGCTATAACATGAAAACTACAATTACCATCTTCAGCTACATCAGAATATGTAGAAATATATTTGTGCATAAATTTAGGAATGTTGGTCTCATATAGCTTAGAATTTGAACAAGAGAGGGAAATTTGTTTCAATGATACACGTTGTTGCTGAATAGGCTTGTTTTTAAGTTTAGTAGTATTATTTAACATCTTTTTTTTCTTTTTCGCAATAGCATCTTGATGTTCAGTTAAAAGTAATTCCTGCTTAGTATTTGAAAAATAACCTTTTAATATTACTTTTTGTGGTAACTTGACAGGCTCAGATAATGGCATTTCTGTTATTTGGTGAAGTTTAGAAATAAACTCAATTTTAGTAACATTGTCTGGTAATTGTTCAAATTTCTCTTTAGCTTTAATGAAAGCACTATAAAACTCAGAGTCAGTAATAGAAGACTTTGAAGGACGTGGAAGCTCTATAATATCAGGTCTTTGAAGAAACCATCTTTTATCAATAATTGATAAAGGAATTGGACCTTCTTTTGGAATAATATGGCGACAAGGAAGTTTAAAATTAATTTTATCTGAACATTCACAAGTTTTATTATTATCTTCAGATAAACTTTGATCTTTCATCTTTTGTAATGTTCTTTTGATTTGATTAATCGCCCATACTGATATTTTTTCAATAAGTTCACTAAATTTAGAATCATGATGAATAAAAGGATCAATTGCTATTTTATTAGAACCTGTATGCATTGTTGCTTTTAGATGTTGTAAGCGCATTGTCTGATCAATTTGGTGAAAGACACTATCCAAGTCACTAGCTGTTTCAATGGTTCTTTTAAATGTACTATGAAATGATTCACATCGTCCAGTAGTTGATATTCCCATGTTACAAAACTGTTTAGTGTAAGCTGAAATCCACATTTTTGAATCTTTCATTAATGACTGAATATACAATTCTATTTTTTCAGGTGCACGAGCCTTCTGTGCAGCTTTTTTAACTGCATTTAAAGACTGTGGAATTTGTTCTTTAGCCACTGTAAAACATAGAGCCTCAACTTCTTTTTTAAATGCTTCATACTTGTCATCAATTTCGAAAAATTTATAACAATTGGTTTTTAAGTTTTGTTCTAGAATATGCCAAATGCATACATCTTGTTAGATTCTGGAAATACTTTAGATGAAGCATTCCTTAAGGCTTGATCTCTATTTGACATAAATATGTCTGGTAAACAATTATAAGCATTGTAAATCTTTGTGCGAAGAGTTTGTAAAAACCATATATATAACGCTTCACTTTCGTCTTCTATCTAGGCCATAGCAATTTGAAAAGATGCTAATACCTCTTTTTCATTACTAATATTATTAATACCAACAGCACTAACTAAAAGAAATTTATAAACATTTGTCTTATACGTAGAGTCTACAATAAGAACTTCAGGACATCTAGCTACACATTTAGCCACCTCAATATGAAAAAAAAAAAGGTGCATCAAGTGTTCTTTTGCTGTTTTTAAAGGTACAACCATATAATCATGTTCTTCAAAAAGTCTTAGAAGCTTTTGGGCAAAATCATTATTGGAGCCTTCATTCAACACATATCTAATATGAGCACGTTCATTCACAATATCTTTTGTGCAAATAATCCCACCATCGATTACTTTATTAATGACCACTGTAATAACACGAGTAGGTGCGTGATTGTCATGTAATTGTCATACAAGATTTTTTTGACTTAAGTTCATAACATGATATTGAGGAAATATTGCAACCTCATCTGATTCAACCATATAATGTATGTGATCAAGTACAATCTTTGTAACTACCCACATAATATCAGCATCTGTTGTTTTTGTAACAACAGCTCTAATGTATACTGGACAACCATCACGTCTAATATATTTTTTTTTTTTTATGTTTCCTCACTTATGTTTCAATTATTATGCCATTCTCCTCCTTTAGTACATTGCAAAACGACAAAGGGTGATATTTCGTTATGTCTAGTAAGATTACTGTCCTTTCTTGCAAATGCAAATCCATTAGATTTAGTCACTGATTTTGCAGCATCTTCAAAAGCTTCTAATGATTCAAACTTGTCATTAACTTTAGGCATTATAGATTCTGTCATTGCTTTTATAAAAGTTCTGTTAAAGTAGAATATTCAAAATAAACTGACAAAATATAAAACTAAGTTCTACGTGCTATTTAATGAAAGGTATGTTTATATAAGAGGTCAATATGCGATTTTACATGAATGTTATATATGGTTAAGCATTTATTAACAAGTGGAAATGTATTGTTTAATGTGAAAATAAGAGTCTTGAGTAGCACGTAAAAGAAGATCTTGAGTGGTATGTAAAAATTTTTTATCTTAAACCTATTTTTTTTTTACATAACATAACTATTGCATAATGTGCATACAAGTTGCATACATTATATAGATCAGAGATAGTTGGATTTTTTAAATGTATCTATTTGCCCTATGATTCATTAGTTGAAGTACCAATAAGTTGATTAATAATATATATTGTTATTAATTTTTTGCTAATACACTGATTTAATAAATCATTTGTGCAAATTGATTTATATACCAAAAATTTTCAATTCTATGGTGATACTGTCAACTTACTTAAGTCGCAAAACTAATTGATTGAGATAAATTAAGCTACAATACGGTTTTAATATAGTTAATACAGGTCAAATTTTTTAATTTAGTTTTGGGTCTAATTATTTGCTATTTGTATTACCAAATTGTTGAAAAATAAATAAGCTTTAGTCTGAAATAAGTGTATATTAATTACTATTTATTTTAATAATTTCGTCTCGTGTAAACTATTATCTGTTATGTCGAACATACGTACATATATTATATATCACGTGATATACGGTACGTGCAAAATCACGTGATTTGGTACGTGTCCGTAGACTGGGCGCCTGGTGTTACCCTCGATCCTTCGATCTAATTGGCAAAAAGCACGTGCCGTAAATTTTTGTGGGTGAGCTACTAATGTCCACCAAGGATCGGCAACAAAATTCTGCAGTCACAAGATGATCGACAAAAAAATTTATCCAATTGTTAATCACAAATTGATGTAATGTAGCACGATCAAAACAAACGTTTGTTTGTCAAAATCGCTTATTTCTCAAAAATCTGCATAAGAAATCACCGTCTGCATTGAAAAACTCCTAAAATCCTATTCAAACATAGACCCCACCCCAACTTAAAGAATTTTCGTCAATGTCACATGACAGCAAAATTTTGTTGGCGAACCTGGGTAAGATGGGATAGTCTACGGACATATACAAGTCACGTGAAATCGCATGTATCTAACGTTTAGATAGTGTTATCCGGGGAAGTCACGTGGCACGTGACTACGGCTACTCCAAATTAGGGTAACCCGGCCCACTTAGGCTAT
>CAJVQA010009947.1:0-11717 GCA_910591915.1 Cetraspora pellucida | reverse complement strand
ACTATATAGCCAAAAAGTATAAAAGCAGCAGATGTGGACCCCAAGTTCAACATCGAGTCTTCATACTCTTTCACTAAGGGATTACTATTTTATAGTATCCAAAATAAACAGTTATTAGTATCCTTATATACTTTTAATTGTAGCCTCTTTCGTAATTGCAAATCTTCTTTGTTAAGTTTTCTAAAATAAAACACCTTCCGACTTAGTTATAACACAGTAACAAGTGAAGTTACAAAAAGTGTTCACTGTTTAAAGTTGCTCTAGTTACCTACTATCTTAAAAGAAGTAGATATAGGATAACAATATAAATAAGAACTTTAATTAAATATTATAATAATAGATTACTATTACTAAAATCTCTAATATAATAAAGATCAGATCTTTATAAAAGTTCTTTTTGTATACTTTGCAATGAAGAAGGGAAAGAAAGTCTAGAACATTTGGCATTATACAAATATTGTAAGAACAACTAAAAAAATAGAAGATTTATCAATTAATCTTGCATAAACTAAACTCTTAAATGAAATATAAGTATAAGCAAAAGACAACTTAAAAAATCCTTTAGCAAGTAAATAAACAAGAAAAAAAAAATAAGAATAAGAATAGTCAAATGTTTAGTTTAAGAAAAGACAATTAAACAAATACAAAATATACTAAAGCATAGAGGATGGTGATCCTAGTATAGTGGTTGAGTTGTTATCCTCCAAGTGGCAAATTTAAGGTTCAAATCCCACTTATGATAAAATTTGGAAATTATATCTGTATTACAGTAACTGTCTTCTGTCGATCAGTTGGCCTCATGTGGCTGTTACCCAGGTACACCAGGCTAGGTCCTTCCAGCTTTGGGAGCTCAAGGCATCTATGCAAAGTATAATATTGCATATACATAGAGGAATGTTAACTAGTGTTGCATAAGACTTCAGTGCAAACCCACGATAAGACCACTGGGCATAGAAGACTAAGAAACTGAGTTAACAGAAACCCACTTGTAAATTCCTGAGTAAAGAGGTAGCATGAACTTTCGATGATACCATCGGACTGGTTGAAGCTCATAAAACACCTTTATAGAAACCGAAGATTAAAACCAAATGACAAATATGTGTAGAGAAGCACATAACCAACCAGGCCGCTAGGTTTGCTGGAAGAAAAGGATACAGAAGTATACCATACTGGGCTATTTGGATTGGTAGTCTGAATAAATGAGACTGATGGTTCTGAGTTGCGGCTAGTAGGAGATGATGGAGAAGATGTTAGAAAGATAGGTACTGGGGTTCTAGTGAACTTTATAAGAATAGAAATAGTGTAATATAGCAGTTAAACAGGTAATCCCTATGACTGCAAGTATTAGGTAACTATAGTATATTGCATAAAACTAGGTCTAGATGTGTAGAACATAAAGGCTCTAGTAAGTTTCCTATCAAGGATAAAGTAATTCTAAGGAGACTGATAAGCATTGGGAACTTGAATAAGCAGTGCCTTGAGATGTTCCTATAATACAAGGAGGACTGTATATGCAGAGGGTTTAAATAGGCAAGACCTCTAGTTGGCTTGCAGGTATGGCAACTAGTGTAGAACTTATATAGTAATATGTAAGCAGACTACTTAAATTAGGCACCAAAAGTATACATGTGGCTAGTTGTAACTTCCAATATAAGGTAAGCCCTTGGTGGCATGTCGTGTCCTAATATACTTGAATAAAAACATTACAACTTCTAAAATAGGGACTTTAACTTAAAAAAAAAAAAAAAAAAAAAATATACTAAAGCTACTTAAGAACCAAAAAATTTTTAGACATAATAACTAATATAATATGAAATAAGTTTTATAAAAACATATAGAAAAGAAGATATAAAGCTATTATCAAATAAGAAAAGCTAATGAACATCAACTGATTATCAAAGTAAAGAAAACCAGAAAGAAATACAAAACTACTTAGTAAAGAGATGTATAGTCATATAGAAAGTTCAATTAAAATAAAAAATAACTAAGCTGCTAAGAAGATTAAAGAGTTAAAAGATATGAAAAACATTAAGATAAAGAAAACATGTTTGATTTAATTAAAAGTTATATAGAAAATAAAATAAGACCATTTTCATATAGTCTTTTAGACTAGTCTGATATAGTTCTCAGATTCAAATACTATTTCAACCAGTATAGCTAACTATCTCTAAACACTTATTGAAGTAGCTAGAAAATATTAAACTAGTAAATTAGGTTAAAGTATATACAAATCTGTAAATATAAATCTTAATAAAGGTTAATAACAAGATTGCCAAAGAGGAAATATATATATATATATATCAATATTTTTTTAATAATATATATTAATATATTAAAAAAAAATAGCAACTCTTTCTGCAGATCACTTATATTAAATTTTTGCTAAAAATATTTAATTATTTCTAAATATTTTACTAAGTTAATCTTATTTGTACTATTAAGTAAAATTGTTTAGCACATTTTTTTGCTTCTAGACAGCCAAGTTTTAAATTCCAACAACTCCTGGCTATTAAGAAAAGTTACAAAAACTAATATTTTGATTTTTGCTTATTTGCTCAAAATTTTACTAGTTAAATATATTTTGTTTATTATTAGTTATTTATTCAGCTCATAAGGCAAACATTTTGATATATATTTTGTTTTAAACAAACAAAAACTTATCAAGCTATCCACAAAAAGGCAAAATCTAAAACTTGTTTTTGCAGGTTTTTTCATTAATAATTTTAGAAAAATTTGCAGAGATGTCCTAGAAAATTCACTTTTCTGATACTTATTAAAATTTCCTAAACATCCAATTATTTTTTTCAAATATTACATATCTTTTAAATTCTTTCTAACTAGTTTAGAAACTACAAAACAGAAAAAATTCTTCTAGAAAATTTATTTTTAACTATTTTTTGTATAATAAAAAAATAAGCATTATTACTGGCTATACAAATTATATAGATTACAATACTTGCAATAGTTATAGTAATATCTTTAAAAAATATATATTTTTTCTATAGTAATATAATTATTTGTTAAATTCTTAACAAACAAAATTTAGAAAACCTTTCTTTATAACAAATTTAATTCAATTACAAAATGTCAACTCTCTCAAGCTTTAAACCTGATTCTGTTAATCTTACCTATTTTTATGAAAACTTTTCTAAAAGTTTTGATATCAGAGTTTATAAAAAAATTCTATTATTTTTTTGTTTAATTCCTATTGGCAGACAACCAAACAACTGTTTTAACATTAAATTTAGAGTCAATACCAAATGTTTTTATTATTTCAAAGCTTTCAAAACTAGCACCATAGTTACTTGCATCTATGACAAATTTTATATTAATTTTGTTTTACAAAAAAATTTAGCATATAAACAAACCCAATTCAGACAAGCTACTAAAAAATCTAAAAAGAAAAAACTAATTGCAATCAATATTTCTAAGTTTACTAAATTTTTTTTACTATCTTCAACTGCTTTGCCTTTATCATCTACACATCAACATATTTGCATTACTTGCAACCAACCTATTATTTGCAAAATAACCAACAATTGGCATTATTTAGCTGCTAATGCTTTGTTATATAATAACAAACTTTATTACAAATCTTGTATTGAAAATCAAATTAACTCTTAACAAGACTCTTTCAAAAACTCTTAACAAAGCTCTTTCAAAAACACTTAGCAAGATCTTTCTAAAAGTCTTACTTTATTTGTAGATAAACTTTGATAAACACTTACTTAACAAAAACCTCAAAACTCACTTACCTCTTAACTTGATCCTTTAACATCACTAGGTAATAATCAAAACAATAAAAATAAAAATATAGATATTGATGATACAACTACTACAAATAATAAGCAACAGCAACATCAGCAACAACAAAAATAACAACAAAAACAGCAAACAACTCAACAAAATGTACTCCTATCTCCCAATACTAAAACTAAAAAATAATCTATTCTTTGATTTTCTAATCAATTTTCCTATTATATCAGATATAAAAAATAATACTAAACTACAAACCCAACTATTTAGAGACTTATTCAATTTTCTTAAACAACATCTCTTTGATTTTTATTCAGAAAAAGAGATTAAACTTGCAACAAAAAATCACAAAGCTCTTATAGTTAGCTTCTATTATATTATTTGTTAAATAGCCAGAACTCAACTAAAATTTCTTTCTGATATTATCTTTCTATCCAATCCTAATATTGACCATGAAGCTACAATTTCTTTTAACATTCTAGAAGGAAGTCTAAAAAAACTTATTCTTAAATTTATTACTATTCTATTTACCAATTTAATTATCTTGAAATTTTTATATCACCTGTTACTGTTTTTTTATATAAAACCCAAAACTGATTACAATTTTGTATTAATCTTGCAAGAATACACCTTTATCTATCTGACAATTATCAATCTATTAACTATATAAAATTTGCTGAGAATATCAAACTAAGATCTAAAATATTTACTGTTAGTATATTAGTAGCTAACACTGACAAGAAAGACCAATATATAAATATTAAAATGAATAAAAGATTTAATATTCATCTTCTCTTTAATATTTCTGAAACTTTTTTTCTTAAAAAGTACAATATTCCATCACTCAATAACTTTGTAGACTACTTTAATGAATGGTTTAAAAACTTCTTTCTTTTATATAACTGCTTATTTACTAAATTTTTTAATGAAACCAAAGTTAAAAATGCACTAAGGTTTCGATTTCAACAACAATTTATTAAACACCTTAAATAATTTCTTCCTACTGAATTTTTTTAAAAAAACCTTATAACCTTTAAAAATAATGCAATGAAGCTATTTGGTATACTAATTATTATATATATACTTGCACTGACTCTAACTATATACATCTTAATAAAACCAAACTTAAAGAAAAAGAAAAAAAAAAAAAACTACACATAGCAACAACCAACTAGGCTATCAATATATACATTTCTACAGTGACCTTTTTAAAGAAACTTTGAACAAATCCTATTTACAATATCCAAAAAGTAAAACCTGAAAACATCCTAATATTGATGCCTTAATTTTCTATATTAATAGTAAACATAAAGCAACTTTTAAGAAAAAAATTCCAACTCAACTTCTTAATGACCTTGCAACTAAAGCTGAGGAATATGTATATGCCAACAACTTAACTAAAACAAACTCTAAACATAAAAGCTACTACTTTTATCAATATTTTAAAATTTACTAAAATACTGCTACACAAAATTATAATATTGACAAACTTAATCAACAGCAAGCTATTGACTTTCTCACAACTAAACTTATTGATACAAACTATTTAGCTCATGTTATTACTTACTTTGACACAAATATTTTTATAAACTTTTCTAAAATTGTTAAACACTTTAAAAAAAAGGCATATCCTAAAGCAGAAACAACTCTATAAAATAAATTTAACTTACAATTTCAAGAACCAACAGTTCTAGAGATTTACTCTTTTTTACAAACACTCCTTTTCAATGAATTCCTTTGCAAGTCACATTAATGTTGCTACTACTTTTAAGATTATAATATCTTTTACTTTAAGTAGACCATTCTTAAAAGATAATAATATAAGTAAACAGGTAAGAAAGTCTATTTATATGAAAAATCAAGTTTATGGTAGCCAGACTCAATGCATAGAGCAGGTTATGGCACTCTTCACAGCTGTGAGAGCTATGCATATGGTAAACAAATCTACAAAAGAACTTTTTACTTTTTTGAACCTTATTGCATCATTACATTTCAAGAAAACATCACAAGACCCATCATACAATATATTACTTAATTTAGATTCATGCTATAATAAATAGTTAGCCCATTAAGGCCTACTTTTGCTTCTACATTAACAAACTCTTTATTTCTTTCTTGAATATATACATCCTTACAATTATATACTACTTAATCTTTACAACTTTATACTAGCAATATCAATTAAACTAGACTATAGTGAGTGCTTAATACACTTATCAAATGAACCAGAACCCTTACCAGACCACTTTATTCTACATTGATCTGGCTATGAATTCTACTCATCAATACCTATTCTCTCAAAATATTCTCTAATACTTAATAATACACAATATACCAAATCTGTTTTTAAAGATAATGTTTTAAATTACACTTATATACAACTAGTAGAAACTGCTCTATTTGGCCATAATGATACTGTTATTACCAATAAATACTTTGGCTCTATACAACTTTATACATGCTACAATAAATTTCTAGCCTATAACCATCTTTCACTGCTCCTACATCTACAAACAATCATCTCTTTTTTATGATATTCTGTATTTATAGTTTTGATTATTTATTAAGTAATACTTATAGCTATATCTTAACTATTTCTATTAAAAATAATTATAGTGAAGCCTATATTTACCTTTCATTTGAATCTAAACCTCTATCTAATTATTTTATTTCATTATTTCAAGCTATTTGGCATTATTTAAACATTTTACTAAAATTATATACAACAGAAAATAATTTTCTTAACTTAACAAATCAATATACTACAACATTAACACCAAATCCACTATCTTTTATATCTTCAATACTACTACAACAATCTTAATCTCCTTCTATTCTTTATTACCATTCTCAACATCACTATTATATTCATCTCAAATTTTTATATCTATGCAAAACTTGCAAGACCTTTATTTAAACATTGCAATACATAATATTCAAAGATTTAACACAATAACCAAAAAAGAAACATGGCAAAAACTATTGTCTCTATAATAATATTGATATTGCCTGTATCACTAAAACAAAAATTGCCAATACTACTAATCTTTATTTTTGCAACAATAATCTGTTTACTTATTTTTGGGCAAACTCTGAAAATTCTACAGAATGTATTGCTATTAGAATTTGCAATCATCTTTAATTATATGTATACAATTGCCAAATATATGCTAAAGGAGCAGTAGCTTTAGACCTATTTTTTAAAAGTAAAATTAAACTCCATATTATAGCAGTTTATCTTTTCTTTACTAATATACATCAATGTAACAAAACACAAAAAACAGTTATTTCATGAATCTAATAAGCCTACCAACTTAACTTTCATCCAATTATTTTTGGTAATCTTAATATATATGATAATATTTGTAGCTCATCATCTAAATTCTGACTAACTAATTATTTACATCAAACTAATATATATAACCTTGAAGCACATGTTAATAACAAACATTATATATAGTTAAACAATACTAGTCAAAGTCATATTGACTACATATAGACTGATTTATTTAATTTACAGTTTTTTTTTTTTATATAGTCTTGATGATAGTAGCAACTCTACATCAAGTGACTATTCTATTCTTCTTTCTTTATATTCTTTTACTAATGCATTTAGCAAACCTTTATGCTATCATACTGGCATTAGTCATAGAATTTTTAATTACAAAGCCATGTTATTAGAAAAAAAAGAGAATTCTCTGACTTGTTTTCTCAAAAACTTAACTCATATAACACTCTATTTGATCATAATACTAATGAAAGCATAAAAACTACTTGGCATAAAATCAAATACTCAATTATTTATTCTGCTATATACTCAATATCTAACAAAAAATCTCACAAACATAGCTACAATTACAAGTACTTACCTCATAGCATTCTACTTTACCTTTTACTTAAAGAACTTGGACACCTAATTAAAATTATTAAAAATCTAAATAACAATTTAAATATTAATCTAATTAATTCTAGAATTCAAAATATAAACACAAGATCTAACTATAATCTTCAAACCTTGTCTTTTAACCAAAATTCAGAACTTAAACAATGGATTCTGCATGTACAAAATATTTGGAAACAGCTTTATTATGCATGTCATCTTGAAAACTTTTTATTACTCTGACAACAAATTCAACAAGCTACTGAAAAAAAATGTGAAACTCTTTTTACAATTCTAAACAAGCTATTAATAGCATTCTTAATTATTACAAATCTTTTATTCACTTTTCAAATATTAAACTATCTAACCAACTAGTCACAAAACTACATCTTATCAAACAACACATGTAATCCTACTTTCTTAACTAAACAGCTTATCGACCAATTGACCAAAGCCTATTTAATAATTTTTGGTCTATACAATATTAATCACAAGGCACATGATAACATCCAATAGTATAGCTCTCTTATCACTTCTATTACAAAAAAAGCAGTGCTTCAAACTATAGCAAAACTTTCAAATAGAAAAGCCTGTAGTCCTATAGGTATCAGTTATGAAATGCTTAAACATGCAGGTGCTGCTTGCATTAAAGCTATAACTGCTCTATTTAATCATTGCCTTAACTTAAGTCAAATACCTAAACAGTAAAAACATAGCAGAATTTATCATATTCTAAAGTAAAACATATTTGATAAAGAACTTAATCTTACCTGCCCTATAAGCCTCATTGAACATATTCACAAAGTTTATACAAAAATTATTACAAACAGAATCAGTAAAATATTTTCACAATACCCAATTTTTTTATCATATAATTATGTTGCTTTGTCTAACAATAGTACCTCAATACCTATACACATATTCAATAATTTTAATGAAGATGCATCATGCAATTAAAAACCAATTTGGTTTTTGTCTCAGAATATGAGCAAAGCTTATAATTCAGTTAATCTTAAACTTCTTAAATACTTCTTGCAGCATTTTGTATTTCCTTCTACTTTTACTAATACTATTATTAATCTATTTACTAACTAACAAAATCAAGTCATTACAAATCTTGGTCTTATATTTTCATATTTAGTCCATAATAGTATCAACTAAGAAGAAAAATTACTCTACTTTTATGAAGAATATACTATGACCCACTTATCTTATACATTTACAATAACTTTAACAGATATAATACTAAAGTTTTCTGGCCAACCAATCTTAAAAATCAAATATTTAATAAACTCAAATCACATTGCTCTGTTCTTGCCTATATGGATAACACTTTATAGATTGCATCTTCATAGCAAGAACTTTTACAAATTCTATTAATAGCAAAATTCTTTTACAACATAGCCAACATCCAAATTAATTCTACTAAATCAATACTCACAACTAATAACTCTTTAACTAATTACAGTCCTATTACTTACAACAATTATTTATTTAACCTTCATCTTTCAAATGAACTATTTAAGTTTTTAGGATACTAGTTTATACTTAATAACAAACAAACAAAACAAACTAAGCTTATTATAGCTAAATTATCACATCTTATAAAAATTGCAAGTACTAAAAAAATCACTAACACACATGCATAATATATTATCAATACAGTTATTATTTCTACAATTGAATATCACATTTATAACATTGTTCTAAGTTAGAACATTTATAACAAAATTTTTACTAACAATATTGAACTTGTCAAAAGCAAAGCCAAACTTAGTCATACAATTCCTACTAGTACATTACTCCACTCTTAACTCTATAATATTCAGAATATATAAAATATTCAACTTCAATACTATATTACAAATTACACTAAAAAACTTAACTCTTTTGATCTTCTTGATATTAGTATTTGCATTTAGCTTTAACAGCTTCAAAATAATCTCTAGTCACCTACTAGTATCTTAATTCATAAGAATCCTATTATCGATAAACTAAACAAACATACTTCTAATTTTAAAATAATTCAACTTTTTAAACATCTTGGTATTACATTCACTTCTAACTCAACTTACAACAGTTTATATACTATACAACAAGGTTCTATCTTATTAGAACCTTTTCTCTTCTTATATTCAAAATACTTAACTTTTAAAAAACAACTTAAACATCATAGTATTCTATATCTTGATCAACTTATTACATTTTACAACTCATATTTATTGAACTGAAAATACATCTCTTCTTGTATTTACAAGATTCCAAAAGGCAAACAGCCACTCTGGTTTACTTACTTAGAAGACCAAGCCATAAGTCACAAGTCACTCTTACAATTGCACACTTTATTAACATCTACACTTGCCTGACACAAACTACTATAGTTATACAACTGAACACTTCTTATTTTGCAAAAAACTATGTCTTATTACAGTACTTGATAATCAAATTATTGCTGTCAAAGCCAGAAGACAACTTTCTATATCTGAATATATTCTTATTACCTACTGGCAATGTAATATTGAATTACAATTTACTTAACTTTATCTTCTTTTATCTATTCAATTCTATATATGTTCAAGTTGTTCTCTCAACTCTTAAACAATTACTAACAAATATATAATTGTTATTTCTACTAATCTTTTAACTTAATTTTTGAGTCAAGTTAACACTTATAACAAAACTCTTAATTTTAATACTAATTATCTTGACCTTATATACTCTATTGCAAATCAACATCCTACTTAAATTCTAAACCTTCTAAATATTACTATTGCTACTTAATCAATTTCTATAATTTTTAAACCTTGTTTACTTATATACAATCTTTAACAAATAGCCAACCATAATGCTAATCTATCAAAACTTCACTTTTACATATATGGTTCTGTTATTGATCTGGATATCTCACAATGCTTTATGGGTATCAAATGAGTTCAAATTTCTAATAACTCTATACTACATATATTTTAAGCTCAAACAAAACTATGACCTTATTCATTTAAAGCTAAATTTACTGCTATCCTATCTGCTCTTATTACTGCTCCTAGAAATAGTATTATAAATATATATACAGATTCTCAATCTGTAAATTCTAAATACCAAAACATTTTAAACTTTTCTACAACTTTATTCTATATATATACATTATATTTTTCACTATAGAACTTACTAATCAACTTTGTCAACTTATACAAAATTCAAATTATTTTTTATAAAGTAACTGCATACTAAGACAATATATATAACAACCTTGCTAATCAATTAGCATAAAACTATTATAATCTACCATATTTAACTTTTATGTCTTACAATATTTATAACCTATCCTATCTTATACTCTAAATCTTGAAAATTTCTTTTAGAATTATCTACTCATTGCAGCATTTATACAATCTGTTATGCATATATTTATACATTATAAACTACACAAAACTAGTTTCAAAAGTGGAACAAAACTTTAATCAAATTAATTAGCAAACTACTTGGCTATATATTAACAATAATCCAAAAATTTCAAACTTTTTATATAGCTTTTAATCTTTTGTGCTTAAATCCTTTAGAATTAAAATTCAACTTGATGAATTTTCTACTTCATACATTCTATATAAATAATATCACTCATATTTACCAACTTGTCACTAATGTCATGAAACTGGTTTTTACCTTCATTAGATAACATATCCATCTGACTAACTGCTATACAATCTTATTAACAATTCATTACAACATATTTTAAACACAAATATACTTGATACCATCTCTAAAACTATAACTAAACTTTATTACTAAATTAAACAATTGTATTGTATAATCACACACAATACAGTAAACCTATTATCAGTCTTTTTAACCCTATTAGGCCTAGTACCAAATAAAATTATTTTTATTATCTCAAATCTATTATCTAAAAAAATAGTTACAATACTTGTTATTATGTTTTTACTTCATCTTAACCAACAAATATATCATAAAATTTAGATTCCTTACTGTATTTAAAGATTATCAACTTTGCTTATAGCTTTTACTTCTTTATTCTAAAAACTTTTGTATTAAAATTCTCTTAGATAAATTACCTGTTTCT
>CAJVQA010009946.1:0-11717 GCA_910591915.1 Cetraspora pellucida | reverse complement strand
TTTTTTTGTAAAAACTTCAATTGAATTTCAATAAAGTTAAAGGCATGGCCTTACCATTAATATTTAAAAAAAAAAAATTTAAATTTTATTAATTATATCAAATTTAATTAAAGTTAATATAATATATATACTTGAATATGATTTAAGAAACTTTTAGAAATGATAAGTATATTGATAAAACTCTTTTAGAAATATATTAAGTAAAACATATTTTATATTTATAAATTATATTCTTAATTAACTATTGAGAAATATAACAGTATTTAACTTAAATCTAATAAAAAGATTAATTATATTATTATTAAATTAAAAAAAAACTATCTTTTTTTAGGTTTTTTCTCATTTATCATGTTTAGTTGCTTGATAAATAATATAAATTATTTCATAAAAATTTTTAATATAATAAAGTTGTGTTTCTAAATTATTCTTATTTTGTTTAAGTATATATAGTTTCTTTATTATACTAATATGAAGTATTTAAATTCTTCAATTTAAATATCAATTGTCACAATTTTAAGCTTATACAGATAATATTTTCAATAACATGGCTGACTCTTTGGCAAAACAACATACCTTCTCTCTGTCTTTAAACTTTTAATATATAAACATTTACAACCCTTTTCATATTTTATAATGAGAACAAAATTCTGTTAAGCTTTCTATCTGATACTTTATCAAAAATATTTGCAAAGTTCACATATTGGCAATGTAATCCTTACAAAAAAAAACAATAAATAGTCTTATATTAATTACTATATAGACTAGCAATCAACATGGCTATACCTTAATCATAACCAAAAACTCTTATCTAACTTTACTAGTTTCAAACTTAATCAATCTAAAGTCTTTAAAATCAAAGCTCTATTGAATGAATTATCAACATACTTTTCTTTTTACAATATATATCTAACTATCTTTACAAATACTAACTACTTCAGATGCAATCTTTCTAATTCTTACTCATACTGGCTAACTTGTCTCAATTCCTCTTTTATTACAAACATTATTAATTTATCAATTCAGCATATTTTATCTAAAGCAGATCTTGATTTATCTACTGGTCAGCTTTATGACTTATTTGAAAATTCAAAAATATTCTTCATTTAACTAAATACCATTTCAAGCAAATTCTTTTTATCTTGATCTTATTCTTAAAGGCCTTATACTCAAAGCCTTAATTAAAACAATTTATAACTATAATATACCAACTAAGATAGTCTTACAAATCATTATCTAAACACTTTTTGATATTAATAATCAAATTTATAATCAAATATAAAAACTATACTGCATTGACTTCTCTAACAGAAAATGAATAACAATATTACATCTCTTCAAACTTATAATATTCACAATACTTCATAACAGATATAACAAATTAGATATTACAAAAGATCACATACAAACTATACATACTCATGTTTATATAAAATAGCAGATCAATAATACTTATGTCCTAATACTTGTCCACCAATTGGACAAGCTATTAGAAAAATCAATATATAGTTGACACTTTGAATTAATTATAGCACATCTTATAATCATATTTTAATATTACAAATCTAGGTGGGCCTTGACTATTATAGTCAGTTTAGATCACAGATAAACTACATATAAGAATTAAAGCTCAGACAACTTTTTCTTCTTTCTTTGCTAGCTTGTCCTTCTTCATTTTTTTTACTAATTTTTTTTTTATTTGAGTATCTTTTTTTATTTTGCTTATTATATTGATCTTTTTTTCCCATTTCTGCATTTTTTCATATCAGATTCTTTATATTTGGTCATAAAATATATTCTATATGTTTTTGTTACTATATCTATGCATTTTTGTGTTATCAGTCTGCTTAGAATCTGTTTGAGTCTTTTCCTAACCTCTGTTATAGTTAGTCTTTTTATCATTGACTTTCTGTTCATAATTTTCATTGTTTCTGTTTTTTTAAATAATGTTTCATATAGAATTAGATGTAAAATTCTGTTTTTTTTTACTTTCTTTAAGGCTATTCTATACCATTGCTATTGCTACTTTTTGAATTCTCTTCTACAAACTTTTTTGTTCACTTCAGCTTGCTAAATATGCTTGAATTTCTTTTTTACCTTTTTGACAAACTTGGCAGTCTGTTACTGTATAAATCTCTGGTCTTCTTCTATTTAACTCTTCTAGTGTTGGTAGACTGTCTATTATGCATTTGATCACTATTGCCCTTTTAGTACTAAGTTTTCTTGTTGTACAGTGTACACTTTTTGTTCTATTCATTTCTTTTCAAAAACTTGACCAATTATATTATGTATTTTCTGTTTCTAGTTCTAATGTTCAAATTGGGTTTGTTTCTTTTCAACTGGCTTCAATTCTGGTATTTATTACTATTTTGCAAAGAAGTCTTGTTGGTATATCAACCTTTTTGTTTTTTCATTCTAAATAGTACTCTACTTTTTCATACTTGACCTTTTCTGCAGATATTGTCTTATTACATGCTGCTCCTTTCTTTACAAGTATATCTGCTTTGTTATTCCATTTGTCATTATTATGGCTTTTAATTTTAACTAGTTCTATTTTAATGTTTTTGCTTTTAACTAGATCTACATGTTTATTAACATATCACATTCTTCTTTTTCAGAACTCTAACATCATCTGCATCTTGAATTGCTTTTCTAATATTTCTTAATACTGTTAGATTGCCTGTATACACTTATATAATCTTTTTTTTTGGTATCATTAAAATTGCTAACTATATTGCTACTAGCTTAGCTGTTATTGCTGAAGGCCAACTTTAAGTCTCAGTGCTGTCTCTTCTTCTGGCCAATTTCTTTTGTTTCCAACTTGTACTCAGTCTATACTTATTTTTTCTAGACTATTTCTATTTCTTTCTTTAAATAATGCACCATCTGTATAACAGGTATATTTGTCTTTGTTTCTTGTTATGTTTTACATAAGAGCTTCTATTAAGAAAGTTGTAATCTTCCTCTTGAATTTTTGTTTTTTAATTAGTTCTATCTCTAATTTTTCTATATGTTCTAACCTAGTTAATTCTCTTTCCTTTTTTCTCCATTTTCTCATTGATCTATTTTTTAGTAATTGTTCTATTGTTGCATTGATCTTGTTGTTGTTCTTTTCTATTAGTACATCTGAAATTGCTTTAATACTATTGCTCCATTTTATTCACCTTTCACATATATTTGTTGTTTGTTCTGATCCACTTTCACAACCTTTGCATTTTTTTATTTTAATGAATATCTTGTTTTCTATTTTTTGCAGTAATTAATGTTCTATTAAGACTTTTTTTCTTTTCTTCTTTAGTACTTTGCTGAGGTTCCAGTTATGCTTCAGTCCATGTACAATCTGCTTTTTCTTTCTTCTGTTTTCTAATATTATTATTCAGTTAATCATCAATGCTTGGGTATTAAAATTACTAATTTTAAAATGGTTATATATTTTTCTGCATGTTTGTATTATAAGTATTTTTTCTTCTATTTCACTAAAACATTTGGCTTTCTTTTTTTTGCATAACAGTTCTTGGAAGCTTTTGAGCTGTCTCTATATAATTAGGTTCTCACCTTTTACATTTATAAGCTAATTCAGATAAAACAAATCCTATTTGTTTATTATACAACTGCTTGCTGTTCAAGTTTTGGTTTTGACTAGATCTTTTATTTTTATCCCATATTTATATACTTTTTATAAGTAATTTTTTGTTTTAATGTTTATTCTCATCTTTCTTGTTTTGGCTATTGTCTGGCAAGCTAGATTGTGTCTCCAGAACTTTGATTCTTCTGGTCTTCTTTTAGTGCCTATATATCTTTTGTTAATCCTGCTTTTTGGCATCCTTGAACTATTCTGAGTCTTGTTAGATCACTTAGGCTATCTTTTATATTAAGTCTTATAAATAAACTACTTATTTGCTTTGTCACTATCTCTTGACTTAGTAATTTACAGTTTTTTAAGTCTTTGTGCTTCATTATATAGTTGTTTGTAGCTTTCATCATGTTGCACTTATGTTTTGCCAAACAGATTATCAGTTAATAGATTTTATCAATTATCTTTTTTGACATCTTTGTTAACTTTAAAAGATAGCCTAACTTTGGGATTATTACTGTATTATTTATATATGCAATTTGGCTTATTGTTATTTTTTTGTATCTGAGATCTTTGACTGTTTGGCTAACTAATCCTTTAGCTTTTTTGCAGACTAGTAACTTTCTTATTTTACTGTTTAGCCAAATTCTTAATGATTTTATAATTTTGTTTTTTGGCTTTTTTGTTATTCTGCTCTGTCTGAAATAATTTCACTGTTTTCTTTTCTCTGTCTAGAATTCATTACTTTAAGCTTTGACTTATCTTTGTTTATTTCAATATCATTGGCTTTGAAGAACTTCTTTGCAATTTTGAAAATTTTCAACAGTTGTTCTTTGCTGTTTGCGATTCATATTATATCATCTGCATATGCAATTGCTACTTGTTTATGTTTTGTAATACAATTAATGACTATCTTTTGATATTTTTTGCTTTACTATGTAGCCTAGTGATTTATTTTTTTGAAGCCTTTCTAGCAATAGATCATAGAAAAGTTGCCAAATTAGTGAAAAGATTACCTTCTACTGGTCTTTTCTATCTTCTGCTATTATTTCTTTCATTAAACTATAAGTTGTGATCACCTTAAGTTGATGTTTATAAAAAAGATTAATAATGTATTTTATCGTTTTTTGTAATAACTTGACTTTTTTTAGTGCCTACTTTAAGCTTTCTAGAGGGACTGAGTTAAAAGTCTTCTTTATGTCTCACAAAAATATCTATATTTCTTTATTCTTTTCTTATACATCTTTTATTATCATATTTAGCAAGTGTATTAGTTGCTTTGTTGAGTTACCAGACAGACCTGCATAGTTTGATCTTTTGAGTATTTCTCTTTTTGTAAATATCTTGGCTAGCCTTTTTGTTAGCACCTTCATAACTAATTTCCTAAAGGTTTTAATTAGTGCTATTGGCCTAATTTTGTTCAAGTTATACTTTCAATTTTCATCTTTTGAAATTGAATAGACTTGTATAATTTTCTACTTTATTGATAATTTTCCTTTTTCTAGAATTAGATTTGCAAAAGTTCTGAAAACCTTTTATGATTTCTTCCCTGCTCATTTTATTAATGTATAGCTTATGCCTGATATTCCTGAAGCTGTATTGAATTTGAGTTCTCTTATTGTGTCTTCTTATTCTTTTTCTTTTATCATTTCTTCTAGTTTACTATACCAAGACTTATCGATCCATCCTTTTGGATTATATACTTCTTTCTATTCTTTAGGCATTTTTCTTAGTTTGGTTTCCTGTTTTCTAAATTGATTTTTAAAATAGTTTGCCAAATTGCTTAAGACTGCTTTAGGTTCTGTTGTTAGTTTGATGTCTTCTTTGTCTTGGACTACAAATCTGTCTAGAATTATCTTCTTGTATGGTTTGTTCAATAGACTAGTTATTATTCATCTTTGATTTGTTTTAATCATTTCACATCTTCTATTTATATTTTCTTCTATTTGCTTTCTTTGGTTTTGTTCCTATTCCTCTTTTCTTTTGTCTTTCAGAATCTTTTGCCAGCCTTTTAAGTCATCTATCTAGGCTTCTAACCATTGCTTATGTAGCTTTGGTAACTTTGCTTCTATTTTTTTGCCTATGTTTTTAAGTCTAATGTTTATTTTTATTTTTTTTCTTTTTCTACTTCTTGATTTCTTCTTAGTTTTGTCTTTTTGATTATTTGTTGTAGTTCAATTGCTTGTCTGTATTGCTATGATTTTCTCTAGTGTTGTTTTTTGTTTGTTTTTGTATTGAATATCTTCTTTTTTGAAATTTGTTTATTTTCTGCTTCTATTATAGCTTTTTCTATTGCATTTCACATGTGGTTTATTACCTTTGTGCTAACATTACTGCTCACTCTATTATCTTTTAGCTGCTTCAGCACTTTTTTTCACTCTAGTTGAACTTAGAGTTCTTTTGCATATTCTTTTCAATATTCTTGTTTAGCTTTTTTATACAAATATATTGTTTTTATTTGTTCTTTACATTTAACTTTTGCATTACTATAGTTTGCTATTATATGTTCTAACCATATAACTGTTGTTACTATTTTATGATCACTGTCTGTTATACCTTCTGCTTTCTCTATATTGGCTTTTTGAAGGCCTGCTGCAATTAAATCTGACAATCAAATATAATCAATTCTTATGGTTGCTTCTTGGTTAGACTATATATATGCTTTTTTTGTTGGATACAAGTTTCTATACAAATCTGTAAACTCCTGTCTTTTAAGCTATTTAAAGATTGGCAGCTTCTTGTAGTTTGTTAATTGTGAATGTTGTCTATCCAATATGTTGTCATCTGTGTAATTAAAATCTCCAAGTATAATCACTTCTGTGTTTTTTCTTCTGTTTGTTACTACTTTTACTATTTTCTGCTGAATTCTCTTACTAATCAATTTATCATTCAGTAGAATGTACACTCCAATTACTACTAGTTCTAGTTGTTTGAAATATAGTCTTACTTCTATGATATATTTATTAAATCTTTTAACTGCTCTAATATGTTTTTCCCAAATTTCATCTATTAGAATTCTAATATCTGATCTTTTTTTTTTATCTAATACTGCACTAACCTAGTAGCCTTTAAATCTTGTGCTAAGATTATATAGCAATATTTTTTTTTCTTTTTCTATAATGTTCATTTTTGTTATTCTTAAGATTGCTACTTCTTTTTCTTCTGCCAGCCTAGCAAATTTTCTAATTTCCAGCCTCTGGTCTTGAGTCTATTAGCATTGTGATAGGCTAATTTTATTTCTTTTCTCCCTTCTTTCTATTTTTTTTTAATCACTTGTATCTTGTCTCTGTGTTTTCTGCTTTCTCTTTGCCTTTTTTCCTCTTTCTTTTTCTTGAATTAGGATATCCTTCTTTCTTTGAAAGCTTTTCTCTTCTTGTGTAAAAAGTCTTTAATCTCCTTATTTATATTTATAATTTCAACTGAGGTGTCCTCAGAAGCAATTTGCTAAGTCCTTCCTAGCTATGTCTCTTGTCTTTTCTAGTTTTCCTAATCTTTTTCAGATTTATTTTAAGATTTTTTTTATATATGACTCTTGATCTTGCTTTTATGCTTTAAGATCTTCTGCTCTAATTTTTGTGTCTTCTTTCTTCTTTTCTCTTGCATCTGTATTTCTTGCTTGGTTCAACCTATGTTGATTCTGGGTGTTGCTTCTTTTTTTGATGAATTGAATCTCTAACTTGAGTTGTCTTTAATTCTATTTTTATTTATAAAAGTTTTATTTCTTTGTCTTTTTTTGTTGTTCATATTCTCTTCTCTAATAAAAAATTGGCTGCATTTGTTCCAGCTTCTTCTTCTCTCTTTTCTAAGGCTTTCTCTTCTTTCTGTTATTCTTTTTTCTTTATTTATCCAGTATACTCAAAAGTTGTTATACAAAATTGGTTTTGTTTAAGTTGCATTTATTTCTTCTTCTGTTGCAAACATTATTATTGCTGTTCTTTTTTGGTTTTCATTCCTGTTTGGTGAAATGTAAACTGACTTCACTTCTTTGCTTCTTAGACATTATAATAGTAGGACTTCTGAGACATTTCTGAATAAGTCTGTCAACTTTGCTTTATATTTTTTTTGGTTTTTTCTTGCTTCGTAGTTCTCTTCTCTTCTAGTTACTTGTACTAGTTTGTTATTGTTGACCAGTATGGCCCAGAAGATGTCTACCTTTCTGGTTTCTTCTAGTTGCATTATCACTAGAGCTTTATATCTTAATCTTTTAATTCTTACTATTTGGGCATTTTTAAATCTTCTACAGATATATTCTAGCTTTTTTTTGTTAATATCTAATGGCAAGTCCTATATTGTTAAGCATTCACTACCTCCAGGCTTCTCATTAATTTCATTGTAATTTATATTTGCTTTGGTCTTGTTATCTTTTTTGTTGTATATTTTTTCTTCAGTTTCTGTTATATTGTTTTTTCTTTTGTAATGTTCTTCATTGTGTACTTTTTGTTTCCCTTTTTTGTCTTTTTTTTCTTCTAATATTAGTCTGTACCAATCACTTTTCTTTCTGCTAATTTTTTGTATTGCTTCATTTCTGTCATATTTATAGTTGAAGTCTACTTCAATCTACAAGTTTCTTCTTTTAAAGACTTCTTTGATTTCTTTAACATGTTTGTTGTCTTTTAGTGACCATCTGATGAATTTTATACATTCCTTTTGCATTGTATCTGGCACATTGTGTGCTGGTATATTGGCAAGTAAGCTATTATTTCAATTACAGTTTTTTCTATTTGGTGCCTATATATTGTCTTCAAATAGTATTTTGACAATGTTAATTTTTTTTTTAATTTTCAGATTTTTTTTTTGTTCTGTTGTTTTTTCTTCATTTACATCTTGCATTGCATCTTTGTTAATCTTTGTTCTTGCTCTTCTAGCTATTCTTTGATTTTCTTTTCTTAAATAGATGGCTGTATTTTTGCTTGTTCACTATTAACAAAACTTATCTCTGCATCTTTCTTTTTTTGGACAGTTGTAGCATTTTTTTGCATTTCTTTGCTGTTTAGCTTTTGACTAGCTATATTCTTTCTTTGTGTTACTTTATGCAGATCTTTTTGTTTCTTTTCAATTACTATCTGCTATTAGATTTCTTTTTCTTCTCTTATTGCCACCTCTTGTATTTGTTTCACTAAATCTAATTTTTTATTTGGTTGTTTTTTTTCAGCTTTTTTTACTATCTCTCTTGCTATTCGTAGAAGAGCTATCTCATTTGTATCTTGCCTAGCAAGTGTTACTAAAATCCTATCCTCTCTATCTGGCACTACATATGTTTTGCTAGCTTTATTAAAAAAGTGTTTATTATATACATTGCATAATGTATTGTATGCTCTTCTTATGCATATTGCTTTTATATTTCCTCTATACACTTTAGACAAACTTTTATCCATTACTATATTTGTTTTTTTTAAAAATATTTTCTATTTTATTGCTATGTATTGGTTTGTCTATTTTATATATGGTCACATGCACATGTTTGTTGTTATTGCTTGATATTTTATATAACTTTTGTGCAATATAAACAGATTTACTTTTAGAGTCAAATGGCAGTTCCCACAGTTGTTATTTTAATGCTAAATTTTTTTAAAAAATTTGTTTTTCTTTTATAACTATTTTAATATTATTGTGTTCACACTAGTTTTTAAGCTCATTTGATGTATTTATTGTTGCTGCTTCTTTTATTTTAGGGCTGTTTAGATGGTTTCTTATTGGTTTTTATAAGAATACTCTGTTTTTTTTCTTATCAATTTTATGTCAAAATGATCATCAAAAAGAGTTAATTTTGTATTAATATTTATTTTGTATTTTACAATCTTAGTATATCTTTAATATATAGTATATTAATATATATAACTAAAATTATTAATAAAGATATGAACAAGACATCATCTTAACACCAAAAAAAAAAATAATAATATAAAGAATTTTAAAAATATTAATTATTCAATATTTGAATATTAGGTCATATTGAAAGTCTAAATTTTTTAATATATTTAAATATTTATTATAATAATTTCTATTTATTAAGTTTTACTTATTTTTTCTTTTATTAATAAAAGTCTTTAATATTTGATTAAAGGTTTTATAAATCATAAAACTATATTCTTGTAAATCTATAAATATTGAAGAAAATATATAATATATAGTAGTAAAAATTAATTTAAATGTATTGAATAAATAAGCTTTTTAACTAATTAATACCACAAATACAAAAAACATCACAGACAAACAAATCACTTACATTATTAATACAGTTATTATCTCAATATTAGAATACAGAATATATAATATTATACTTCCCAAAACTATATATAATTACATATTGGCCAAATATCTTATAGTTGCCAAACACAAATCTTATCTTGCCTGATTAATTCCTAATAGCACAATGCTTCACCCTTATCTATACAATATATGTAACATTTGGGATATACAATTACAACACCATATTACTTCATTTCTTTAACAAATTAATGATCTCTATTTACTAGGTTTTCTATTCATATTAAATTACAACAGCTCCAAAACAATCTTTGGTCTACTATAAACATTCTTGAACATTCTCAACCTAATGTTAATGGTTAAGATAAATATACTCTTAATTTTTAAATTATTCAACTATTTCTACAAATTGTTATCTTTATTAGAGCTAATAGTAATACATTATAGCCAAACATCATCCATTATTAACTCCAATTTCTTGAACTTATTCTCTAATACCACACCAAATATACAACTTTTAAAAAACAATTTAGATGACTAAACCTACTTTACTTTGAACAATTTTGCATTTCAGACAATATTACACTTCTTGAATGGCTATATCTATTATCAAAACTTCTTTATTTGCCTAAAGGCAGAAAACCAATCTTGTTTACTGAACTTAAAAATCTTATTATCATCATCACTTCCTTAAACTTCAATACCAATAGCAAGAAACTAACCCCTTCATATATAACACATATAATATTCCCAAAAAACATAAACCATGGCTGATTACTTTCAATAATAAGAAAATTATTATAGGCAAAATCTGTAAACATCTTACAGACATATTGGCAAACTGATATTAATATAAACAGTACTGATTACTACCCATTTCAACAAATTAATCTTGTTTCTTGTCCAGGTTGTCAACTTAACTTACAATGAATAACTACATCATGCATTATTAATACTTGATCTATTACATCTGCTCAATTTTTTGGTAGAATTATTTCAAACTTAGCTAAAATAAATGCAAACTACTTAGACCTTCTTAGCTCTGCTGCAATTAAATAGCTTTTGTCAAATTTCTTATCACTACTATTGCCTTCTATTCCTATTTCTAATTTCATCTCTTCTGCAATTTTTAAAGCAAGTAATACAACTAACAAACTTGATCAAATATCCTTTAATAACCTATCATATAACTCATTTAACTTCTATACCGATGGTTCAGTAATTAGTATAAGTACAAATAACTGTACTATGGATATTGGCTGAATTCAAGTAGATTTAATAACCAAGTTATTCACAAATTCACTACCAAAGTTCACTTCTGGCCATCTTCTTACAAGGCTGAACTCTTTTTTATTCTGTCTGCTATTTCAACTACCTTTCAAAATTTTACAATTAACATCTATACAGACTCTCAATCCATAATATCAAAATTTATTCAACTTAATTAATCACTTTTAAATCCTAATAAACTTTTTAAATTTAACTTTTGACTCTTATGGCATACCTTATTAAATATTATTAAATCATATAAATTAAATATTATTTTCTATAAAGTTCAAGCCCACTCAGACAATTTTCTTAACAATCTAGCAGACTTACTTGCTAACCAATATACAAACAAATTACCATTATACTTTAACTATACAAATATTCACAACTTATATCATTTATTATTCTTTGAAACAGAAAAATTTTTTGTTAAACTTTATACTAGATACTTTATTAAAAGTATTTGTAAAGCTTACAATCTTGTACTATAATTATCATAAAAATGAAATAATGAATAGACTCTATTAGCCCATCATATTAACTGGAATGCAACTTGATTATACTTTAATTATAATCAAAAATTTACCTACAACCTTACTAATTTTAAACTTAACCAATCCAAATCATTTAAAATTAAAATACTTCTTAATAAACTATCTACTCAATACCT
>CAJVQA010009945.1:0-11718 GCA_910591915.1 Cetraspora pellucida | reverse complement strand
AAATAAAATAATAATTTATTAATGATATAAGATATATTTTGCTTATAAAATATATTCTTAAAAACATATTTTATAAATTTTATTATAAAATTTTTTTTAAAATATTAATAAACTTTTATATATTAAAATTTTAAAAATTTTACTTAAACATTTTTATTATTAAAATTTTTTTAAGATTTTTTAAGATTTTATATATTTCTGAAGTTAAAAAAAGTTTTTATACTTTGTACAAATCGAAATTTTTATAAGTAAATTGCAAAAATATTACTAATATAAATTGTTAACTTTTATATAAACTAAAATATTATATTAAGAACTATAGGCTTAAAATTAATATTTTTAAATAAATTTTTTGATTAAAATTTTTCTAAATTTGTCTATTTTTAGCTTATAAGTAAAAAATATTTTTTTTCTTATAATATAAAATTAAATATTGCTATAATATAATTCTTATTTTCAAATATTATTAAATAAAATTTTATTTAGATATTTAAAATATTAAAAAAATAAATTATAAGTATATTTTTAATAATTTTCTAAATAAATTTGGCTAAAAAAACTTACAAATTAAAGAATATAATCAAAAAATTTAAAGATTTAGATATATTAAAAGTAAAATAATCAAATATATTTTAAGAATATTTATTGAGAGTTTATATTGCAAAATGTATTTTACTAAAAGGAATAGTTAAAAACTCTTTTCGTAGATCACTTATACCAAAATTTCAAAATACATTTGATCATTTCTCAACTTTCTATTAAGTAAACCTTACTTGACCTTTTAAGTAAAGTTGTTTAGCATACTTTTTTACTTCTAGCCAACTAAGTTTTATTTTTAAATAATACTTGGTTGCTGAGAAAAGTTTTAAAAACTAAGTTTTTGCTTTTTGTTCTTTTATATATAATTTTACTAGTTAAATCTATCTTTATATCTATTCAAAAGTTGTTCAGCTCACTGAAACAGATATTTGATATATAATTTATCAAAAACAAACCAAAATACACAAAGATACAAGCAAAAAGTGAAAACAAAAACTTGCTTTTTGCAGGTTTCTTCATTAGCAATTTTAGAAATACTTGCTAGGTTGCCTAGAAATTTCACTTTTCTGATACTTATTAGAATTTTCTAAACATCTAATCAGCTTACCTAAAATCTAAACTCTTTTTAAAACTTCTCTACCTTGTCTAAAAACCCTTAAACAGAACAAATTTTTTCAAAAAACATATCTAAAAATCTATTTTTAGAACAAAATACAACTCTTATAACAATTGCATCAGATATCATCAATCTTGACTATTTCTATTAGAAGTGCCCTAAAAGCTTCAGTATCAGTATTCATGAAGATGCAGCAACCTCATCATGCTCTATTCTTGCAAACAAACAATCTAGCAACTGTAATATTACTGAATTCAGAGGAAGCACCAAAAGTAGTTATTACTTTAAAGCACCCGAATCTAGCTTCATTGTTACATATCTTTGTAGCAAATATTATACATACTTTATCTCAACAACTAACCAAATCTACAAACAAAATGAAACTACAAAAATTATCTCAAAACTTAAAGACAAAAAAACTTTAGCAAATAACATAGCAAATTCTACTGAATTTGTTCTGTTATTATTTATAGCATCACCTTCACCAACCATATATAATCATCTTTGTGCTAAATGTAATTTATTTATTGACTGTAAAGAAATAAATAACCAACACTACCTAAAAACAGATGCTACTTTTTATAACAATAAACTCTACTATAAAGCCTGTACTAATACATAACAATTTACTTAACAATCAAGTTCTTCTTTAACATTTATTCAAAAACTTCAACAAACAATTAGCTCTTACAATCTACTCGCATCTGAACTTACTTTTACAACCTTACCTAAAAACAATAGCAATATTACAAATGATATGAATCTTAATAATAATACTATTAATAATGATAACAACTAACAACAACAACAACAACAACAACAACCACTATACCAAAACCTACTCTATACTAATAATCAACAGTAACAACAACAACAAACAAGCAAACAACAACAACAGCTAATACAAACTAACATTATTAACAACCAACAAAAAATCAAAGCCAACCCAACATTTGATTAGCTTGCCAACTTTCCAATTTTCAAGAATATAAAAGATAAATTACAACTCCAAACTGAATTTTCAAAAAAAATTTTTAACTTTCTTAAATCTTACCTACATGACTTTTATTCTGATAAAGAAATCAAACCTAGAACTCTCAAACAAAAGACTCTTAAAACTAGCTTTTATCATATTATTTACAAAATAGCTAGAGACAGACTGAATTTCTTATTGAATTTATCTAAAAAACTAACCTTAATACAAACAAAGCAATTATTATTTCTTTTGACATACTTGAAGAAACTCTCAAAAAACTTATTCTGTTATTTACAAGAATTCTTTTTATAAAACTTAACTACTCCAAAATCTTTGTCTTTTTAGCTACTATCCCTCTATATATTAATCAAAACTGCATTTAACTTTGTATAAATTTGGTTTGCATTTATTTATATTTTTCAAATAACTACCAAGCAATTAATTACATCAAATTTGCTAAAGACTTTCAACTCTGAGCTAAAAGATTTAATATTATATTAAAAGTATCTGACTTTGACAAAAAAAACAATATATTATAATTAGATCTAATAGCAAATTTAATATTTATCTTGATTTTAATATTTCAAAAATACTATTTTACCAAAAACTAAACATTCCATCTCTTGCAAATTCTTTAGATCATTTAAAACAATAGGTTAAACAATTTTTTCCAACATACAACTGACAATTTGCCTAAATATTAGATGAAATTAAAGTATTTGACTTCTTAAAATATCAAATTTGACAGAAATTTATTTTTCACCTCAAAGAAATCTTATTTACTAAAATACAATTTCAACAATTTAACAATCTACAAGAATGTTGAAATGAAATAATTAAATTAGCCAACTTTCATATTCTTACTTGTAAAGAAGAAACTTGTTCATATTTAGAAAAAACAGAATTCAAAAACAAGTAAAAGAACCAGAAAATACAAACCCACCCACAACAACTCCCAACCTCCAATTTCAATATAATTTCTCACAATTATTAAATGATATTTTTAAAAAATCATATATAGACTTTTCAAAACAAGAAAATAAAGTTTGGAAACAACCTGAAATTGATCTATTTATATTTTATAAAAATAGCAAACATGAAGCATTCTTTAACAAACAAATTCCTACCTCTCTTTTTGATGAGTTTGCAACAAAAATAAAAAAATCTGCTTGCAAAATCAACAATGTTTTAACTAATCCCAAATGTTACATCTACTATTTTTATTTATATCTCAATTTATATCAAAATATCATAGCACAAAACCATTATATTGACAAACTCAACAAACAAAAAGCAGTGGAACTTATTACCTCCAAACCTACTAGTATTGAACTATTGGCAAGAGTTTTAACATTCTTTAACTCTTTTAACAAATTTCTAACATATTTACAAATCAATACTTATTATTAAGAAACAGCCTATCTAAAGGCTAACAAAATATTACAAGACAAATTTCAAATATCATATTCAATACCTTCCTTAATTAAAGAATCTCTCTTTCTTAAGAAAACTCCTTTTCAATAAATCTGTCTTTTACAAACCCTATAGATGCAGCCATTACTTTGCCAAAAGATACACTCTTAGTAGTTAGCAAAGAAAATAATATAAGTGGGCAGGTGGTAAAGCTCATTTATGTAAAGGACCAAGTTAATGATGGCCAGACCCAACATACAGAGCAGACTATAGTATCCTTTACAGCTATGTAAGCTGAGCTTCAAACAGTGAACAACTCTGTAGAAGACAACTCAACTTCTTAAGTTTTTGCTTTCAATACTTCATCTTTTGCAGAAACAAATATATGCTATAACAAATTTCTATAATCATACAATTTACCTATTATACATAATTCTATAATACTTGGAAACTTCCTATCCTATCTTTAAAAACACTCTTTCAAAAATAGTTTCAAAATATCTATCAATCAAAACAAAAATGAGTTATATATATATACCAAGCTTTTTGATCTTATCTTGCATAAACATTATACTATTTAACCTTTTCAATATGAAATATACAAACATCTACTGTTACTAACAACATTTAACAATACTTTATTCAACACTCACTCAGTCTCACTTGATCAATTGTTTCTTACAGATCCATCTTCTGAATCTCAATCTATACTAGTTACTTTTACATCTAATTATATAGCCAATAGATCTGAATCATTTTCTCAACTTACATTCTCTAACACTTATAATACATAATCTACCATCCATTTACCAATAGAGAAAACATCTATATCTATTCAATACAAACCATTACATTTATCAATATGTACACACAACATATAGAATATAATGATAATATAAAACAACAAGTTTGGGAGGATTATTGTTTATCCAATAATATTAATATTGCTAGTATTATAGAAACTAAAATTGTACAAGACAATGCAAATGCTAAATTTTCTAAATCCTAGCAGTTTACCTATTACTGATCTTGCATTGATAGCTGCAAAGCTGAAACAGCAATTATAATTCAAAAACATCTAAAACCACATGTTCACAAAACATTTCAATTCTCTGATTATGCTATTGCTATAGATCTTTTCTTTAAGCATAACTTTAAATTTCACATTATTTCAGTTTATTTACCTAATGATAATTTTCAACTTAGACTTTTTATTCAAAATAATATCATACAATGGATTCAAGAAGCAAACACTAAAAGCATACAACCAATAATTATGGGTGACTTTAATGTCTTTGATAATGTACAATCATTATCAATTAAACTCAAACTTATTCATTTTTTTCAATATAACAACATGTATGACCTAGCTAAACATACACAATCATTAACTTCCATCTGGCATAGCAGCAGATACAGTAGTTATATTGACTACATCTGGGCTAACCATTCTATCATTCAATACTTAACTTCTTATTATACAGATGATGCTAACCAAAGTACACTCAGTGATCATAAAATCCTTATATTATCATGGGAATTTTCTTATACAATTACTGAAAAATAGTGATCAGCTACTAAAACCAAATAAAGAGTCTTTGTCTACAAACAAATGAACCAAGACTATTGGTAAGCTTTTGTTAATCAAGTCACATCTAATTTTTAAGCTAACAAGACTCCTTTTACAACTAACATCACAGAATCACTTGAAGCCTTATAGCACAAAATTCAAAAAATTATTATTGCAGCTGCTTCACAACATATTTCAAACAAAAAATTTACAGTTTAGAATTTTCAACACATCTTCTCTTTCAAGACATCTAAACTATATTCATGTTTTAAAAAACTTGGCAATATCATAAGACAGATCAAAGCCTCAATTTGAAACCAAACTTCAATGCCTACATCTTACAATCAAAATATTGATCAATTTAACTTTCTTTATCATCTTAATATATCTGCTCTGCCCTATAACTCTAACTTTTTATCTAATTAGATAACTGCAGCCAATACCAAATAAAAAACATTCTACTATGTCTGTAACTTGGAAAACATAAAAAATATAAGAAAACAAATCAATGATAATATAGACAAAAGATGTAATAAACTTCAAAACAGTCCAACATCAATGATTAATACTATACTTAATCAACACAAAGATTCTGTTAGATTTGATAACATTAAAGAACAAAATAACATTATTACTGAACCAACTCTTATCAAACAGCATATTCAACAACATTTTGATGACTGGACAGCTCCTAAAAACATCCAATCACAATTATTCAACACAATGTGGCAACAAGAATACCAACCCAAATCTAATATTGACTTTACATAGTATCAAACAGCACTCAATAAATTTTCTTCAACAGAAGTTTTTGAAGTTACCAGCCAACTCTCTAACAATAAAGCATATGGACCATCAGGCATTAGCTATAAAATGCTTAAACATGCTAGAATACTATTTCTCAATACATTTATAGCTCTTTTTAATTGCTGTTTCATATCTAGACAAATTTCAAACTAATGAAAGAAGAAAGAATTTTTTCTATTCCAAAAGGTCTATTTTTTGATAGCAATTTAACTAATACCAGACCTATTAGTTTGCTTGAACATGTCAAAAAACTTTATACCAAACTTCTTACTAATTGACTTAATTATATTTTTATTTATCACAAAATTTTATTACCCTTTAACTATATAGCTTTACCTGGCAATAGCATAGCTATTTCTATATATATTCTTAACAATATTATTAAAGAAGCTTCTTATAATTTCAAACAGCTTTGGCTTCTATCTTAGGACATGAGCAATGCTTATGACTCTGTAGATCTAACACTTTTTACAAAATCCTTACTATGTTTAAACATGCCATCCAATCTTATTAACATTCTTACCAACTTGCTTACTAATTGACATAACTAAGTTATCACAGATCTAAAGCTTACTAACTTATATAATATTAAAAATAGCATTGACTAAAAAGAAACTATAACTCCTTTATTTTGGAAAATCTATTATGATCTTCTAATTAACAAAATTGCTTTAGACTTTTTAGAATATACTTTGGCTACAAAGTGGAACACTAGTTTGCTTTAGCCAAAGTCTCAACAACTTTAAACCTTAGTATCTGTATTAGTATACATGGATGATACATTTTGGATAGCCAAATCCAAAAAAGAATTACAAACAATTATTGCTACAGCCATCTCTTTTTATCATATAGCTGACATACAAATTAATCTAACTAAATCAATCCTTACTTCAAATATCTCATCTATAGCTTCTATTTATTTCTTTAATTCATCACTTACACCTACTCCTGCCAACCAGTCATTCAAATTTCTAGGATGCTAGTTTACTCTTAATAACTCTTATACAAAACAAAACCAATTAATTTATGATTAAGCAATCCAACTCATTAACATTACAAGTACCAAAAGAATTACAAACAAACAAGCTATATATATTACTAATACTGTAATTATTCCTACTATTGAATATAGATTACACAACATAATTCTTAAACACTCTATCTGTGACAAAATTCTATCCAAATACCTTACTATGATTAAACATAAAGCCAAACTCTCTTACACTAGTTCTAATAACATCATGCTAAACTCTCATATATATAATATATATAATATTTGGAACATCCAGTTATAACATCATATACCTTGCTTTCAACAAAGAATTAACAACTCAAAAACACTTAACATCTTTACAAAAATTAGACTACAGCAACTCCAAAACAACTTCTGGTCTGCCACTAACATTCTTTAGCACAATCAACTGCTTATTGATAGACCCAACAAACTTATACTCAACTTCAAAATTATACAACTTTTATAACACTTAGGCATTTTAATTTTAGCAAACTCTAATATCTTGTGACCTAATGCAATTTATGATGGTTATCAATTATTAGAACCAATACTTATTCAGCACTTCAAATACAATACTTTTAGAAAACAACTTCGAAAAAACAACATACTTTATCTAGAACAACTATGTACTGCAGATAACAGTACCCTACTTAAATGGCACTATCATTTACTTAGACTTTATCACCTAACTAAAGAAAGGTAGCCTTTTTGGTTCACCTATCTTGAAGATACAATTTTGTCTAACAGAATACACTACCTAATTCTTCTTCATTTTCAGCCATCTGAAATTAATGTCTTTGCATATAACACTCCATCAATTAAGAAACGACTTAAACCATGGTTACTTATATATAATAACAACAATAAAGAGATCATTATTAGCAAATCTGCAAATATTTTCTAAACACAAATCAGTTTTCTATCTCACACTAAAATGCTAATATCAATTTAGAACATAATTATTGCTACCCTTTTCTAGATCTGAATTGCACTTTATATGCCAGATGTCATCTTAACTCAAATAGAATTAATTAGATATATACAATTAATGTATTAGCAACTATTTGTACTAGTTTTTTGAGAAGAAAAATCTCTAAACTCAAACTTAATGCTAACTACCTGAACCTTATTTATTTAATAGCAATTAAACATCCTTTACAAATTCTATATAACCATCCTACTATCAATATATCAAATTCAACTATTGCTAAAATTTTAAACCTAATAAATGTTCAAACAAACTTGAGAAAATCTTTCAAAACAATCTGTCATATACAAAATTTATTTTTTATACAGACAGATTAGTGACTGATATTAGAACTGAACAAAGCTCAATGGGCATTAGATGGGTTTAAATCAACAGTAACAATCAAATTCTTTACAAATTCTCAGCTAAAATTCACTTTTGGCTATCAGCCTATAAGGCAGAGCTCTTTTCTATTTTATTAGCAATTTCAACTGTACTCTGTAATACAACACTTCAAATTTATACTGACTCACAATCTGTTATCTTTAAATTTTACAAACTTTCTACTCAACTTAATAATTCTAACAAACTTTTTAAATTTAATACATGGCCCTTATAGCATATATTTCTAAATATTATCAAATCTTTTAATTTAAATATTAACTTTTATAAAGTTCAAGCCCATACAGATAATACCTTTAATAATATAACTGATTTTCTAGCAAAACAATATATTTTTTCTTTATCTTTAAACTTTCAATATACAAATATTTACAATCTTTTTCATATTTTACAATAGGAACAAAATTTTGTTGAACTTCCTATCAGACATTTTGTTAAAAATATCTGTAAAATACACATACTGGCAATGTGGTTTTTACAAAAAAGAAACAATAAATGGGCTCATATTAATCACTATATAGACTGAAAATTCATATAGCTATACCTTAATCATAATCAAAAACTCATATCTAACTTTATTAGCTTTAAACTTAACCAATCTAAAATCTTCAAAATTAAAGTCCTTTTAAATCAACTACTAATATACTTTTTTTATCACAATATCTCCAATAATCTTTCCAAATATCAACTGCTTTTGATGCAATCTTCCTGACTTTTACTTATACTAATTAACTTGCTTTAATTTATTTCTTATTATAAACATTATTAACTCATCAATTCAGCACATTTTATCTAAAGCAGACCTTAACTTAACTACTAGTCAACTATATGAACTTACTCGCAAAATCCAAAACCATCCTTTATTTGACTGAATACTATTTCAAGCAAACTCTTTTTATCTTGACCTTATTCTTAAAGGCCTTATATCTAAAGCTCTAATTGAAACAATTTATAACTACAACATATTTATTAAAATAGCCTTACAAACTATTATTCAAATACTTCTTAACATTAACAACCAAATCTATAATCAAATATGAAAACCTTACTGCATTAACTTTTCTAACTGAAAAAAAAAATAATAACATTACATCTCTTCTAATCTCTAACAATAACCATATCTTTTAACAAATACAGCAAACTAGATATCAAAAAAGATCATATATAAACTATATATATTCATGTTTATGTAGAATAGCAGATCAATTACATTCACATCCTAATATTTGTCCACCAATTGGACAAACTATTAGAAAAATCAATATATAGTCAATGCTCTGGATTAATTATAATACATCTTATAATCACATTTTAATATTACAAATCTAGATAGGTCTTGACCACCATAGTCGGTTTAGGTCACAGATAAAACTGTCTGAGCTTTAATTCTTATATGTAGTTTTTATTTTGTAATTTACAATCATAGTATATCTTAGTATATAGTATATTAATATGTACAACTAAAATTACTAATAAAGATATGTGCAAGGCCTCATCTTAATACCAAAAAAAAAACTAAAAGAAATAGTTGCTTTTTTATATAAATTAGAAATTTCTTTTATTATTTTGTTAAAGTTTTCTATATATAATGCTATAGTTACAGCTCAGATTTTATTTTTAAGCTTAGTTTTGAATTTTATATTAACTTTTTTTTAATATATCATATATAATATATATAAAATACATTAGAAAGTTTTATTTGTATAACATCAGAAATAGTTTATATATAAATAGTTATAAGTATTAATAATTACTATAATGCAAAGCATTAAATATTAAAATATTTAGATATTTTTTATAATCACTTATAATTATAGTCTTATTTGAATTTATTAATAGAAGAGCTATATACAAATACTTACAAAACTATATTTAGTTATTAGAATTTTTAACAAAACAAATAGCAAATAATATAGAAATAAGATCGTCTTTTATTTTCAATTAACTTTAAGTGACAAACATTAAATATAAATACAGGTTTGCAATGTTTAGCAGTTTTAATCTATAATTATAATCATAAAAATTTATAAATAAATTAGTTTTTATTATCTATCTTAAATATAGTAACACTTTTAGAATTCTTAATCAACAAATTATTAAGTAATAAGTTTATATATTAATAATTCTTTTTTATCTTTTTGCATTATATTTTATTAGTAGTTTAACTTTTTTAAGCTTTTATATATAATGCTTTAATATTATCTTCAAAGCAAAAATAATTTACAAGGTTACAAGATTTAAATATTGGTATATCTTCAACCAATAATGCAATGAATTTTACAAAATACAATTTATATATTTTGAACATTTCTAAAAAAGTTAAACAATTTTAATTGTAATAAATTAGTTTTATAATAAGATAAAATTATTTTTATATTTGTTAACAAAGATTATAAAAAGACATGTATTAGCTATATATATAAAACAAAAACAAGTAATTTATTAAATTTATTAGTTCTAAACTTATAAAATAAAAAGGTTTTAACTAAGTAATTCTTTAAAACTAAATAAAGAATTCTTATATTAAAAAATATTATACCAACTTGTAATATTATATTTGACATTATTGTTATAAAGCAGGTTTATTATAAAAATAAATAATTTTAAACAAAGTAAATAAAATTTATTAAAAAAATCAAAGTTTTTTGTTTTTTTTATTTATAATTACTAATTGATAAATAATAATTATATTTTTTATACTATATTTATTAATGCTTATATTTTTTATATAGTATATTTATTAATACTAATCAAGCTACAAACTTAAGTTATAAGTTTAAATTTTATAAATACAGTCAGACCTTGATATAATCACCAGGTCGAGAAACAAAAAATTGGTAATTATAAAAAGTTGTGACTATATGAAGGTCAAAATTTATATGTTTTATATAAGCTAGGAACAAAAAACAGGGTGATTATATCAAGGTTGTGACTATATCAAGAGTGACTATAACAAGGTCTGATTGTATATATTATTTTGAGTTTTTATATATAATATTTTTTAAATATTAAGCTTTTATATATAATTATTTTTAAGTTAAGTTCTTATTTGTAATTATTTTTATTTTTTGAACTCTTATATATAAATTTTTTTAACTTTATAATTTTATTATTTATATTACAAATAATTATAAAAAAAAATTAATAGTACTAAATATCCTAATAGTATAAATATAAGCATAAAATATTTATATAATTAGTAATATAAATTTTATAGTAACAATTATAAATAATAAAAAAATAATCAGATTATACAATTCCAAATAAAATTATAGAAGGGAAGATCTTGGAGGTAGGCGTATAACCTCCTTGTGCGCTCTAAAAGTACCAAATCAGGTTCTGGTCGTACCTATATGGAAGTCTATGACGAACAAGACTTGGGATCAACCAACCAATGTGAGATAAGATCTGC
>CAJVQA010009944.1:0-11718 GCA_910591915.1 Cetraspora pellucida | reverse complement strand
TATCCTTCCAAGCAAGTACCCTACAAGTTGGGTGCGGAGATGTTGGTACTGCCTAATTAGGAGGTGTAGGGATGTTGATGCTGCCCTAGCCTAAAGGACTTACATGTGCAATCTTTCCATAACTGTAACTTCTGTAACAACTATTTGTTACACATAGTGCCTATACTCCATGATTGGGTCTCCTTTCGGGAATTCCTATTTTGGTCATGTACTGTACTTGGACTTAACCACAGGGCTTCACATTCAATTACTGGCTCCTTATTGGGTTACAGAGGCTAAAATTTTTTAATTTTTGCCTCCAGTCGGACTTGAACCATTGACCTTGACTGTGGAGGTATGGAAGCTTAACTGCTAAGCTATGGGACCCACACCAGTACATATTATAATTATAATCTAATATTATTTTTATTATAATAAAAATAATGAATTATAACATGTATTAGCAGAATGATCTAATATTATAAAACAATTTTTTTGTATTGTACACTGTAAAAGATCAGTTGTATAATATTGATGTTTTCTTCTGTCATTAATGCATTTCTGAAATTTGTGACAGATTAATCAATTACATATCTGACTCTATCATGGCAACATAAAAATTGACCCTGATTATATGTATGCAAATCATTATAGCATTACAGTATAAAATTATTACTAATAAAAAAAAAAGAATATTTCCTTTTCTAATAAAAAAATTTTAATATTATAGTCAACTAAATATAATTAAAAACACATAATTAATCTTAATTTTTTTTCTTTTATCCTAATTTGTAGCAGTTCATCTAACATCTACACAACTTTCTCAATTTATTTGAATTTGAAATATACAAAAATATAAAATTTTCTCAAAATGATAATTCATATTATAAGTAGCACACTAATCAGAGTTCAGATAAGATAAAAGATTTCTGTTTTTACAAAGAAAATAAATACAGATTCTCAAACTTATTCTAGCTCAAAAAAAAAGTTTATAAATTAAGTTTAAATATATTCAATAATCAGCCTAACTAATATATAAATATAATAGTTAAAAACATTAGGGTCAAGTAATTTGCTAAACTGTGTA
Source organism: Cetraspora pellucida (assembly GCA_910591915.1). Lineage (NCBI taxonomy): Eukaryota > Fungi > Glomeromycota > Glomeromycetes > Diversisporales > Gigasporaceae > Cetraspora > Cetraspora pellucida. The sequence continues at coordinate 10,652 of CAJVQA010009944.1, read as the reverse complement.
AAAAAATTATATATATATATTTTTTTTGATATTAAGGTGACCTCTTTGGTCTTTTGACTTTTATTAATCACTTATCAGTATTGTGGTTCAATGAACCACTACAGGAGAGAGTACAATTGGCTATATATATAACTTTTTTATATTACTTATTTAAAAAGTCTACCTGAAGGTTCTCTACCAATTGCTGTACCTAACACTCTTGCTTGTATGTTCCACTTTAAACCCTCTGAATCTGTAGTCTGTGTTAACTTACTGGGTCATATCCAGATACCCAGATCATTGTCTCAACCTTAGGACTAATTTATCTTTGAGGTAAACCTTTCAGAGCCTTCTGTACTCATTTTTACAACTGACCTAGATATTACTATAGCAGAACCAATACTTGTAGTCAGGGCTGACTATTAAACTACTATGCCCTTGTAGAGTTTACTTAGACCCTAGCATCTACTTTACAGCATAACCCTAGTACTTTAGTATACTCCTGCCTTTTCATCTGTCTTTTTACTAAACTCCCAATTCAGATAGCCTATATAGGATTATAATCAGTCCATTAGTATATCGGGTCAGCCTAATATCTTTTTTTTCTGGTTTATTCTGGCAGCCTAGTTGGTAGTATTTCTGAGACTCCCAACCTAGAGGTTCTTGCCTGTCTAGCTACTATGACCAGATACTATGACCTTGGTATTTGTTTCCCCAAGCTAGTTTTTACAGTAGAGCTGTCGAAGATCCAGCTACCTCTTTATTCAAGTTTTTCCAAATGGACTTCTTGTTATCTAATTTTAACAGATTTATACAGCCACAAGGACTTATCTAGTATTTGTACTGCCCAATTTGTTGGTTTGCATTCCTTTGTATAATGCCATACTTACACAGATGCCCCATGACCTGCCAGTTATGCTAATGTGACTACTATTACAGGTATCCTAACCTAATCATTAGTAACAGTTGTCATAATATGAATATTATATAGGTGATTATTTAAATTTTCATCATCAATAGGATTTGAATACTCAACCTACTACTTAGAGAGTTGACAACCTGACCACTTCACTAGGTTACCATACTCCAAAAAAAATTTTTGTAAAAAAGCTCAAACATTATATAGCATATATTATTATTTATTTGTAGCAATAGTAACATTAGAATTAATTTTATAATATGCATAGATATCAATATTTAAATTTCTTAATAAAATTGACTGATGGTTCTAAATAGTAATCACATTATTAGCTAATCTGTTACAGATTTCAGAAATGCATCATTAATATATTTCTGGGAATTTTTAAAATCTGTGACAGGTTAGCTAATAATATAATGTACTATTTAGAACCATTAGTTAATTTTATTAAGAAATTTAAATATCAATATCTATACATATTATAAAATTAATTCCAATATTATTATTGCTACAAGTAAATAATAATGAAATATTTAAATTTCTACTATAATATTTAATATATGTTATAAAATGTTTGAGCTTTTTTTACAAAGTTTTTTTTTCATACAGTTTAGCAAATTACTTGATCCTAATTTTTTTAACCATTATATTTATATATATTTTTTTTTTATAACTCTTTGGCAGCCTTGTCAAAATTCTTTATTAAGAGAATTGCATACATAATTATACAAATATTAGCTTAATTTTTAGGTTTAACATCTTCTGGCTACTGTGTTAGTGCCCAAAGATGACCTGCTATACTAGAGTGAGTTAATACTCACTACTAAAGGCCTATTTAGACTAGCCTTTGAGGCCATTCTAGTAAGACCTCTTGTTATTATTAATTAATTTTCTAACTGTATTTCTCTATATGTCTTCTATGTTTTTGCTTTCTGTTTCCTTTTGCTTCTTTATATCTTTTATTTTTTTTAAGTTTTCATCTCTTAATCTTGATAATACTTTGTGTGATACTTTGTTTTGTTGTTCTACTGCTTTCTTTTTGCTTCTTTTCTTTCTTGTACTGATTTCTTGGCTTTTTTTTTATTCAGATACTTTATTGCATCTTTCTTTTCAAATTTTTTCATAGAACTCATTCTATATAGTATCTATTATACTCATTAGGAAATTTCTTGTTTCTTGTGCTGAGGTCAAGATATTCTGTATTCTCTTTACTAACTTTTCTTGTAGAAGACCTTTAATAAGCTTTTTTCTTACTTCAGCACTTTCTTCTTCTGTTTGGCCTCATATTGCTTCTTTTAACTATATTTGAGTAATACTTTTTTTTTTCTTTTTGAAAGTGTGCTTCAAGCAATTGTTATTGCCAGTGTTTCTGTCTTCATCTAATAGTTTTTATAAAAGGAGCATGCTGCTAAATGGTCCTGGTCTTCTTCTTTTTCTTTTTTGCAAACTATATAATTTGTATCAGTATACAAATTTGGTCATCTTAATACTAATTCTTTAAGTATGAGCATTTTTTCTTGTATACATTTAAAGAGTGTACTTAGTCTTTTACTTCTTGTGGTTGAGATGCATTTTGTTCCATTCTGATTCTTAATCTTTTTTCATAATAGTACTCAGCAATGTTTATTCTTTTTTCTATTTGGTTCTAGTTTTTTAAATGCTAATGCATAGCTCCAATCTGTATTGTTTCTGATATTAAGAACTTCTTTAACAAAGTCTTGTGTTGGATTTTCTACTACTTTGTCTTTCCAAAAAAGTGTTATATTAGATCTTAAGACCAGTTCTTCTATAATTTCATTTCTAACTTGTATATTTGCTCTCTTTTTTGTTATACTATCTGCTCTGCTATTTCATCTATTGTCACTATGTTTCTTTACCTTTACTAATTCTAAATCTAATTCCTTTGCTTATATTGTATCTTCTATATTTATTACTAAGTTATAATTTTTTCTTTTCATTCTTTTTTTTGTTGTTATATATTGTATATTACTATGTATACTTGCTATAGCTGCTGCACTATCTGTGTATATTTTAATTTTGCTTTTGCTTAGTATTATAGTAACTATATACTAAATAGCTAGCAGCTTTGCCTTTGTTGAAGATGGCCATCCTCTAGCCCCAATGGCACCTTCATTTATTACATACTCTTCTTTATTGTTCATTTGCACTTAACTAGCTCCCATATAGTCTGAATTTTGATTTTACTTTTTTGCTTTTATTAATGATCTGTCTGTATAAAAGATCAACTTCTCTTGTTTGACATTATTCTCCTTAATGTGCTTATGTTTTTCTACTAATAACTCTGTAATATTATTACTAATTTTTTGTTTTTTAATTATTTTAATATTTCTGTTTTCTATAAAAATCTCTTTTAAATGTTTTTCAAAGCTTGAGATCTTGTAATCTTTTCTTTTTATAATAAAATCCAACATATTTGTGTTAATTTTTAGTTGTCATCTATTTTTTCTATTTGTGCATTTTGTAATCATTTCATAAATTTCTTGTTTTTTGTATTTTTTTCACAACTATTATCAATACTATTGTTTTTATATTTGCAGCCTTTACATTTTTCTAATACTGTTTTCTGTCTTTCTGATTGGTAAATTGCTTTTCAGTGTTCAACTTGTACTAATTTAGGTGTTTTAACTACTACTCTTTCTACTAATACTTCTTCTTTTTCATAGAACAGTGTATTGTTTATAACTATCCAATCTTTTTGTCTTACATTATCTGATAATTCTTCTATTTGTGCTTTAATTTTTTCTTTGTTTGGAGCTGCAATTCTAAATTCTAGCTTTACTATTCTGCAGCCTGGTTCTTCTATTATTTTTATTTTTAGAGCTTTGAACTACTTTGCTGGTCTACTTTTGGTATTGCCTTTTTTTAGGAAACTTAATTGCTGTTATATAATTATTTTGTTTTCTTCTTTGTTTATTAATTGATGCATGAACATAATATCTAATTTTTTTAATTTATATGTGACAATTGGTGTAAAGTTTCTTTCTAAAATTTCATATATTCTTGTGCTTTCCTTATTAAAGTTTGGGTTTTCATAATTAAAGTTCAAAACTAATTGTAGTTCTTTTGCTCTTAGCATTGTTAAGCATGCCAGATTGTTTTTCCATAGCTTTGCACTTGCTTCTGAAATATTTTCTTGTTACATGTTTTTAGATGCTCCTATTAAATGAAAACCATCTTCTATTCTTATATTGGTTACTGCTTCTTCTGGATCTGCTGTATTGAGTCGATTATACAAACTAGTAATTTGCTTAAGCAGTAACTGGTCTCATAGTAAGTTAAGATTACTCAAGTTTCTGTAATACATCATACTATTTCTTACAAATTATATGACTTTCATTTTTCTTTTTGTGAGACCAATTATTGGTGTATATATGTTAATTAATGTGTTTTTTAATAATCTTGTTGTTTGTAGCATGTAGGTTAACTTGGATATGATGCATATATTGTTAATATATAATATTTGGCTAATCATTAGCTTTTTTGAGTTTAGACCTCTTACAAATATATGTACTATTTCTTTAGCTCTTGACTTTATTATTGATTCTTTAAGTTTGCAATTTAACCAAATTTCTAGAAATCATATAATTTTATTTTCACTCTTCTCCTAAATCCACTTTTTGCCAAAAAAAATTGTTCTATTTTTCTTTTTTTCTTTGGTGTTCATTGTAATAAGTTTGGTTTTTTTTTTATTAATTTATATATCATTTAAGTTAAAAAAGTTTTCTGCTATTTTGATAATTTTTTTTATTTGCTTTTTATTTGATGCAATCTATGTTATATTGTCTGCATATACTACTACAGCTTGTCTTCATTTTTTAGCTTTTTGTATTGCATTCTCTATACTATTATTGTATGAAGTACATAATGTATAGCCTAGACTTAGGTTATTTTGAATTCTTTCTAATAATAGGTTATAGAAAATTCTCCAAACTAAAGGTGAAATTACTTCACCTTTTCAATACCATCTTTAATCTCAAAGGCTTCTGTTGTTTCTAAGTCTGTAATAATTTTTGATTGTTGATTTTCAAACAAATTTAAAATAAAGATACTTGCTGTTTTTGGTATTTTAAGTCTTTTGAGTGCTAAATCTAGTGCCACTAATGATACTGAATCAAAGGTCTTTTTTATATCTTGAAACACTAGCCAAAGTTCTTTTTTGTTATTCTTTGCATCTTCCATTATTGCATTAATAATATGTACTGGCTCTTCTGTTGACCCATCTGGCAGTCTTGCAAAGTCTGGTCCTTTTAATATATTTTTCTTACAAAATATTTGTGTCAATCTTTTAGTAAATATTTTGGTTATGCATTTTTGCAAGGTTTCTAGCAATGCTATTGGTCTTATATTGCTTAAATTATATTGCTAATCTAAGTTTTTTGTATTAGATAAATTTGTGACATCTTTCATTTTCCGAGAATTAACTCTGTTTTAATACATATTTCTAACAGTTTTTTGAAAATGTTTTGGGTCTAATTGCTAGCTGTCTTGATTAGCATATAGGTAATTCCTGACACATCTGGAGCTGTATTATTTTTAAGTTCTAATAACATTTCTAGCCATTCTTCTTCTATGATATTCTAATTTAGCTATTTGTACCAAATTTCATCAATTTTCTTTTTTGGCTGATATATTTTCTCTTATCTGTTTTTAATTTTATAGCTTTGAAATTTTTGTATTCTGAATTGTTGCTGAAAATGCTTTTTGGTCTTTTCAAGCACCTTTTGTGAATTTGTTATCAGCTTTCTATTCAAGTCCTTTAGCTTAACAAGTTAGTCTATTCTTATTTTATTTAATGGTTTGTCCAATAGACTCATTGACATTCTTTCTTGCTTGTCATTGATCATTTGACATCTTCTTTTGATGTTTTGCTCTATTTCTTTTAGTCTTTGTTTTTCTATCTCTTCTGCTCTTCTTTTATACAGAATCTTCCACCAACTATATATATCTAAGATTATTTCTTCTATCCATATCTTTGTAATTTTTCTATACTGATTTTATGTTGCTTATTTATATATTCTACTATAATGTTAAAGTCTTCTATATTTTCAGAAATCAATCCTAATTTGATGTTTTTTTTCTCTAAGCTGATCTATCTTTCTAGTTGTAATAATGCTTTAGTTAGTACAGATTTTTTTGCTTTATTGTTCTTTTTGTTTTTAGTAGTATTTAGAATTTTTTTCTTTGGTAATGACTTTTTTGCTGCTTCTAATATACTTTTGCTTATAACTTCTCATATTTTATCTAAATCTTCTTTAGACTTTTCTGTATATTCTAATCTACTTTTTTTTATTTTTTGTGCTAGGTTTTTATTTTTAAGCATTTTGTCTAACTCTTCTTTATATTTTTTCCAATCCTCTTTTGCAGCTTTTTCATATAGAAAAATTGTTTGATATTGTTCTAACTTCTTGAGTTTTGATACTTTGTGCCATGCAGTTATGTGATTTAATTCCAATCTTGTGACTGCTGCACCATGATTACTATTTGTGCAGTTGGACATATCTTGAATCTCTGCATCGATGAGTCTACTTGCAAGCTCTTCTGTTATCCAAATTTGATCAATTCTTGTACTGGATTCTCTATTCATCCATGAAAATTTTTTACTTCTTGGATTTCCTATTCTAAAAGAGTCTTTGAAATCTTGGCTGATTAGCTATTTTATAATCAGTTCTTTTTTAAAAGAGCTATATTTTAGAATGCTAGATCTATCTAGCTCTGGGTCAACAATGCAGTTTAAATCACCTATGATTACTATTTGTGTCCGATAAGTTTTTTTGATATATCTTTCTATAATTGTTCTTTGGATTTTTCTTTGTTTTTCTTTGTTGTTAGATGGCATATATATCATTATAATTATAAGTTTCAGTTGTTTAAATATGAAGTTTGCTACTATCATATATTCATTAACTCTATCTATTTGCCTAAGATGTCTTTCCCATATTTTTTTTACTAGTATTTCAACCTCTGAGCCTTTCTTTTTTGTTGCACTTGAATCTGACCAGAAACTTCTATATTTGTCTAGATTTTTTGTGATAAAAAAACCTTTTTTTTTGCTAATATTTGTTTCTGCCAGACCTAGTATATTAATCTTATTGTCCAAAACCCATTCATATATTAATTTTATTTTGTGATTATTACTTTTTATTCCATTAATATTATGGCATGCAATGTCCAGTTTCAAGTTGCTTTTTCTAATCAAATCTATTAATAATACTTCTTTATATATTAATTCTTGGTTAGAGAGAACTTTTTTGTCATTTTCTGTTATTTTTAAAGCATCTATTCTCTCTGTATCCTGGTTCTTTAATTTAACTAGGGTGCTTTTCAGAAGCTATGGGCAGGATTTACCTGCCTGTTGTCCAAATTGCTAAGTTTTTTTAATATTTCTTGCAATATGTTTTAATGCTCTTTAATTCATTATATAATTGATGTTTCTTCTTTTTGCTCTGTACTGTTTCTTGTTCTTTCTTTTTGTTTTTCTTTTTTTTCATTTATTTACTTCAAGTTTAATCATCTTTGGTTTCTTGTTACCAAAGTTATAGATGTTTTGATAAAAACTTAGTCTTCTTTTTTGTTTTTTTATCATGATATGCTTCTGTGTTTTCTTGGTTTGGTTTACTTAACTTTATTTTTTTTTTTTTTAATACTTGTTTTTCCTCATACTAAAACAACTTGTTATGATAATAAAAAACATTTTTTCTTTTACTTTTTGACAACCTTCTTTAGATTCAAAGTATGCAAAGACTATACTTCTTTTGTTATCATTACTATTGTTTGGTATGAATAATGCTTTAACTCCTAAAGGTCTTAGTTGTCTTAACAAGGTTAACTCTAATGCTAATTTTGAAATATCTTGTAATGCTGTCTTGTGTTTCCTTCTTTTTTCAAGTATCTCTGAATCGAATCTTTCTGATGTAATTCTGCACATTGATCCTTTTTCAAAATGTACTAACCAGCTTGTTGCTAGTAGGTTTATTCTTTGCTAATTCCAACCTGTAATTTGAACTAATGCAGCTTTTGTCTTTTTTAAAGTCCTCTATTTAAGTATTTTTGTTTTTCTATAAAAACTTAAATAATGAGTTACTCTTTTATCTTTTGCATATTTTAGCAAGTTCCAAATTATTAATGTTACTGTTAGATTATTTCTTTCCTTGGGTTGTTTATTTTGCTTTTGTTTTTGCTTTAGCACCTTCTTTTGTTCTGGAATTTTTGATCTGTTTTTAGTAAACCATATAGAGTTACTTATATCTTTAGGTGTTTATCTTGATGCATGGATGTCTTCATAAAATCTGCTTTCTGAATTCTTTTTTTCTTCTACTAATGTACTTTTCTTTATTCTATTGTTATGTCTTAGAAGCATTAGTCTTTTTGACTTCTCTGTTCCTGGATCATGTATACCACATTCTGTCATTAATAGTCTACTTTATCTTCAATATTTGCTTCATCTGAATTCTCAAGCATTTCTTTTTCTGTTTCATTTAATAAAACCTCTGCTTGTTTGTTAGTTCTGTCATCTCTTTTTTTATTTACTATTTATATTTCTTCTTCTAAGTGTCTTCATTTAAGGCTGCTTTCTTAAACTATTAACTGTATTACTGGTGCTTTTAGCTCTATTTTGTCTTTGTTTTGCTGAAATTCACTTTTTGTTATTTTGCTGATTGATTTTTTTCTCTTTTTCTTATTGGAGCTATCGATTTCTTTTTCTGCTATTATTTTCTTTCTTTTTATACAAGTCTCCTGATCTACTAGTTGTGATATTGGTGGTTTAAGCTTCATTTTTGTTCCTATATTTTGTACTTTTTCTTTACTATCATATGTTATATCTTGCATGCTGTTTTCACTTTCTTTTCTCTCTTGGTTAATTAAAACCTTTTCTTCTATTGTTGTAATCTTTTTTTAACAATATTTCTGTACACTTCTCTATATTTGTCTACTAAGACTCTTATAATATATACCTGTACTGGGTCACTTGTATCTAAGAAGTTTGCTATATCTATATCTATTTTTGCAATATATTCTTTTTGGTTGTTTAGACAGGCATGCTTTTCTGGTATTATTCTTTGATTTAGATAATACAAATTTTTAATTTCTGCTATCAATATTTTGTTATTAGTTGTTTGTTTGACTTAAATCTAACTTTATTCTAGAACTTTCTAAACTAATTACTAATCTAATAACTATGTATGTTTTTGTTTGCAGTGCTTTATTTAGTAGTCATATTCTGTATTGGTTAAGTGTTTAAACACATGTTGCTTTGTTTATCTGTTTGTTTACTCTAATTATATGATTGTTTACTATATAATTTGTTTACATATCAATTGATTAGCTTTTTAGGGTCACAGCTAGTTTTTAATTTTTTCAAAAATTTTCTAAAAATTTTTAAAAAGCCTTTTAATATTTTTGATGAGCAGCTTCTCTAAGAAGTTGTTCTAGTAAACTTATACTGTTTCTGAGTTTTCTTTCTTTTTCTTTAATAACAAAAAATCTGTTTCTTAGAGTAGTTTTTGAGTAAACTTTGATGTATTCTTTTTTTACTTTTGTAAAATTAAGATCAGCAAAAAGAGTTTTTTTTTTAACATTTATATATTAGTTTGGCTAATTATTGAATATTGTAATAGAATTTATTTTTTTCTATATTAGTATATATTTATTTTTAGTTCTATATTATATTTTATATTTTGTCTAATATTTTTACATAGCTTATAGATTATTTTATTAGTTTTAATTGCCTATTTAATAGGTTAATATTTATTTTATTAGTAGATTTCTTATAGTATTTTATTTTAGCCAATAGTTGTTAGAATATTTAAAAATACAGTTGTTTAGTGTTACAAGAGCCTTGACCAAAGGGGCCAGGTTATGATCCAGATGCCTTAGATGCTCTAGGACACTCTAAAATGATGAAACAATTAATTTAATTATAGTTAATTAACATTTATTAATTATAATGCAATATTTACTATAGTGTTACAATATAGTTTCTATGTACTACTATAGTTATTTTTAGTTGTGCTTAGGAAAATATCTGTAAAAAGGCTTCTGAATGCTAAATGACCATAGAGAGTTTTGTAGATGAATATATAGGCTACATAATGATATTTATTTTATTTTTAGTTAATATGTAAGTTATTACATAATGAAATATCAAGTATTGATAAAAATAGAAAGATACAGAATTGGTTTACCATTTATGTACAAGCATTATTAGTGAAATGCATATAGAATTTCTTAATTTCTGCTACATTTTGGATATTCATATGGTCCAGGATGATGCTATAACACATGGTAGCTCTAAAACCAATCAATTATTAAGCTAAAAATTATAAAAAAAATAGCTTTTTACCTTTCTAAAAGGACAGTTCTTGAACAGCTCTTAATAGTTCTTAAATAACTTCTAATAGTTCTTAAAAGTTCTTAACAGCTTTTAATAATCTTTAATAGTTCTTAACAATTCTTGAACAGCTTTTAATAGCTTTTAAATAACTTTCAATAGTTCTTGGAAGTTTTGCTTTTATATATATATAAAATTTTTTATAATAATTATTCAACCAATAACTCTCTAATAAAATAACTTTTAATTATTATTCTTTGAATATTATTTATAAAAACTATTTCTAATTTTGTTTTTTATTTTATTTTTCTTTATATTTTATCTTTATTTCTTTTATTTTTCTTCTTTATTTCTTATAATAATATAAAGTGAAAAGCTGGTTTTCTTAATTAGTTATTTGGCAAA
>CAJVQA010009943.1:0-11718 GCA_910591915.1 Cetraspora pellucida | reverse complement strand
TGGTGTGCAGTAACTTTGTGAAAAGTAAGTTAAATTTCATAGGACTTAATAAAGTTGATAAGTGTTTGCCAGATAGAGAAATATGGAGTATGAGTATGGAAGAGAGTAGATGCTGATTGGCAAATATTGTGATATTTGGAGATTACTGATTGTGAGTCAGTAAATATATGAACTAAGCAATGTCTAGGAGTAGTAATAATTGCTGAAAGAATAGCAAGAATTTCAGCTTTGAAAAAGCATGACCACAGTTTAACTTGTATCTGAAATGAGTTAATCATTGTAGAGTTATCAATTTGAACCCAACCTATGCCCATAGAGCACTGTGAGGTACCAAGATCAATAACAGAACCATCAGTATAAAATGAAATAGATGATAGATTTTAATTTGAGTTAGTGATAGACTAAAGGTTATTAATAAGTTGACATGTTTTAAAGATAGGAAGTAGTTGTTGTAAATTAATTGTGACTAAAAAAAGAGGTGGGATATGTAAAGGATGTCGAAGAGCAACTGAGTATGTAATGTCAAGAAAGTTTGTATAGAGGTTAAGAGTTTTGTCAGGATTGATATAACAAAATAGCTTAGTAGCCAAGTTAGTAGGAATAAAGATAGTACATTTGTTAGCAATTGTGTTTGAATTAAGATGGCATCTAGTACATAATGTGGTAATAGAAGGAGGGATAGAATAAAAATTAGAGAACTGAAACTGAAATGAGCAGTGCCAGTGATTAATGAGGGTAAGGCCAGTAGGTGTATTATGCCTTCTGGCTTTGCTAATAATTATTTGATTATTGAAAACAGTGAATAACCAAGGTTTAGTGTTGGAAGTAAAGTGGCTAGTAGAGTAGCAAAAGTAGTTTATAGAAGGTAGATTATAATGGTCATAAAGGGTATGTTCATAAGAGTGACTTATAGTAATGTTCTCAAGGGTAGTAAACCATTGTGATATAATACCTTTTGGAATTTTATTAAGTTTAGGTAAGATATGTTGCCAGTCCAATAGATATGAATTGTCATGAGTAGTGAGTTGATCCAGAAAAAGAAGTTTATGATGTCTGAGTTGTTTTTTGAAAATAGGATATTTTGGATAAGAAAAGAGAAGAGATTCAAAAGATATAGTTCCATCATTTAGAGTATATAGAATGTTGTAGGTTGGGTTGGTTGAAAAAGTCCAACCAATATGTTTAATAAATTGTATTATTTTGAAGTTTGTAGTTAGTCGATTGGGTCTATCAATAATTGGCTTAGGATAAAAAAAATATTAGTAGAAGACCAAAGGTTGTTTTGAAGTTGTTGAATTCATATATGAGTAGATATGCCTAATAGGTTAGGATTGTTAAGTTATTTAAAAAGATTGGAAATATGGTGTTGTAATTGAATATTCCAGATATGTTTAATATTGTAAATTTGAGGATGTAATAAGGTGCTAGATAGTATTGTATAGCAAAGTTTAGCTTTGAGCTTAACAAGACCAATGTATTGAGTAAAAATTTTGTTGCAGATAGGTTGGTTAATAACAATGTTATGTAAGTGATATTCAATAGTAGAAATGATAACTGTATTGATAATGTAATGAGTATGTGAATCAGTTATATGTTTTGTTTTTGTAATTTGAATAAGTTGAGAAGATTCAAAGATAATTAGTTTTGTTTGTTTAGATTGTCTGTTGTCTAAAGTAAACCAGCAACCTAAGAATTTAAAGAGTTGTTTGGAAGAATGAAGTGTAAATAGGTGGTTATTATAAGAGATAGGAGTATAGTGAGATGGAGGGTTGTTGATAACCAGAATAGATTTTGAAGGGTTAACTTAAATATTTGCCATAGCATAAAATGATTTAGCTATAGATAATATATGAGATAACTCAGTTTGTGAAGAAGCAACCCAAAGGGTATCATTCATGTATGCTAGAACAGAACATTGTTTTTGTAATGAATGAGTTGTTTGAAGTTTTAGATTACTGGTCCAAGTAGATTGTAAGATATATCCAGGGACTTTTGAGTATATATGTGAAATAAGTAGATCATAGTAAATGCATCATAATAGAGATATAATTGTTTTACTCTGAACAATACTATTGTGAACTAGATAAGAGGGAGTAAGACCAAAAATAGTGATAACTTGGTTATGACGATCAGTAAAAAGATTAATAAGAATGTTGATAGTAGATAAAGGAAGTGAGAGACAGGAAAGTATTTAAAAAAAGCAAAGTTTACAGAGTCATATACTTTGCTCATATCTTGTGAAAGTAACCAAATGTCTTTATGATTGCAAGAAACATTTTTTAATAAGATTGTTTAGAATATGAATAAGGATTGAAGTCCTATTATTGGGAAGTGCAATATAGTTAAAAGGTAAGAGAATAGGGTTTGAGAAAAATACAGAGCTAAGTTTGTTTATAAAAATTTTAGTTTAAAGTTTATGGATGTGTTTAATCAGACTGATAGGTCATGGGAGATTAAGATTATTATCAAAGGTGTTGTATTTAGGAATAGGATAAATTCTACTATGTTTCCATTGTTTAGGAATTCTGTTATCAAGAAGACATCAATTAAAGAAAGCAGTAATAGCAATGATACATTGGAGACTAATGTGTTTAAGTATTTTATAATTAATGCCTGTAGGATCACAGACTTTGTTATTAGGTAGTTGTGAGAGAGTTTGAAGGAGTTTTTTATTGGTAATAGGAGAGTTAAGAGAATGATACCAGTTTGGGTTGATGTAAAGGAGTGAAAGGTATTGTTGTTTCCAAAAGTTATTAAAGAAAGTTTTATTAATAGGTTTAAGTGCAGTCCAATTGTGAAAATAAGATTGAACATATTATTTAATAAGTGATAGATCAGTAATAAGTTGGTTTGGCAATTTTATGTTTGAGAGATGAACAAGTTGATGATAACAATTTAGAATGCTATTAATAGTTTAAGTAGGATGTGTAGTTAGAGTAACACATCTTTTGTTAGTGGCTTTATTGATTTGTTGTCAGAGTAAAAAAGAGTTTTCAAGATAACGAGCATAGTAGAGTTGTTTCCAAATAGAGTAAGCATGTTGAAGCCATGGTTGAATACAGAAGAGGTTGATGGTGATAAGTAATTAAAGGTCACATTGTGACTGTTTATTAATTTAGAAAATGTTTTGATTAATATTTGAGATGTTAAATGATTGGGTTAGTTTTTTAATAAGTTTAATAATATGTTCAAGTTTTTTAAGAGAGAGGTGTAATAGGGTGCTATAAGATGAATACTGATGGCTGTAACTTTGTTTACAAGAGATTTTGTTAGGAATTGTGTGAGTAGCTGCATAGATTATAGAACATTAAATTTTGTACCAAGTAGTTTCAATACTTTTATTAGTAGTACTATTAATAGAAGTTTTGTGTAGAGAAAGTTGTTGAGTTAAAGTATCAGTGAAGGAGTTTCAGTTTTCTGTAGTCATCATTTTATAATTAAATATATGATGACTGATTTCAGTATGTTTCCGTAAAGGTTTACTGTAAGCATGTGGAAATGTCCAAGTAGAGGTAAAAATCAAGTGGTTACTTAAGGTAGAGGTTTGACTGTTGTCAAGACTGTAGAAAAGAAGGAATTGTATATTAAATTGGTCAGTTCAGATATAGTCAATGTAATTACTACTAGTGTTGTTAGACCAAGTAAAATGTTTGTTGTTAAAATAGGCTCCAATATCATATATATTGGAGTAGTTGAGAAAGTTGATGAGTTTATATTTAGAAGAGAAACTATAAGTGTAATTCTGTGTATTGAAATTACCAAGAATAATAGAGTGAAGGTGAAGTTGAGAAGCTTGTTGAATCCAGTTGATTACTGTGTTTTGAGTTTGGTTGTGAAAAGCTATATCAGTAAATGAGAGATATACTGAGATAATATGAGTTTAACATTGCTGTAAAAGAAAATATCAAGTACAATAGCTTCTCCTGAGTAGGTATGAATACTGTGAATATAAGGTTTAAGATGATTACGAATTATGATAGCTGTTCCTTCTACAGAAGTAAAAGAGTTGGACTAGTAATAGGTAAAGAAATTGTTGTTGCAAAAGAAAAGGTTAGTTTTGTCAGAGATTTTTGTTTTAGTAATACTGGCAATAGATATGTCATTATTAAGACAGTAATCTTATCAGGCTTCTCTTTTTGTTGAATCATTAAAGCCTCTAACATTGTATGTAGCAATAGTTAGATTAAAATGATGAGAACTTGAGTCAGAAGAGTATAAAGTAGAGTTATAGTCAATAGGAATTAAGTAGTTATTATCAGGAAAAGAATTAGATAGAGTAGGAGTAGAGCTAAAAGAGTTGGATTTGAGAGGAAGTTTATAGAATAGTGGAAAAAGATGTAGAGCAATAATATTATAATCTGACAAAAAAGTGTCATTAGAAAGATATATATGGGTTTTAATGTAAAATGAATTGACAGAGAATATGATACTAGATACAGCTTTGTTATTATTATTTTTGTCAATATGTTGAATTAAGGTTTGAATGGTTTGATCATGAGAAAGAAGTGATAAATTGTAATAGAGAAGGAATTTGTTAAAACATATATGAAGATCATAGGGGATTAAAGATGTTGTAAATGATCTTTCAAAATTGTCTTCTACAGGGTCGATCACCATATGCTTGGCTCTCACAGCTGTGCAAGGTACCATAGTCTGCCCTGTACGTTGGGTCTGACCATCATTATCTTGGCCTTCCATGTAATATAGTAATTAGTTATAAGCAGAAGTTTGTCTAACTGACTAATAAATTCAATTTAATTTTATATTATTTATACAGTCAGAATAATTTTTTTAAAAATGAAATCTAATCATAATAAAACAAAAAAAATCTGTATAGAAGGTTTCATTAGAGCTATAAAACTCTATAACCAAAAATAAGATCTAGTCTTTATCTGTCTATAAAAGTTAATATAGTAATAACTTCTCAAAACCTAATAGAATCAATTTATTACTAAGTTAATTTTTTTAATTAAATAAGAATTAGATTTTATTTTGATTATAAAATTTTACAGCTCTAATGAAACCTTATATATAGTTTTCTTTTTACTTTATTATAGTTAATTTTCATCTTTTTAAGAAGTACTCTAAACTGTATAAATAATGTAAAATCAACTTGAATTTATTAACCAATCAGATGAACTTCTGCCTATAAAACAATCAAACATTGACTTTATCAATAGGTGTTTAGGCTTAGTCACTGAAATTTAAACCAATATTCATATTGCAAGTACTATCAACTTCTTTTATAAAGAATCATTTTCAGGAATAGATTGCAATGAAGAATATGGTTTCTTGTGACTAAAATAGTACCTGTTAGAGATGGGCAAATTGCAGTTTCTCAAAAAATCCTGCACAAGATTCATTAAATCTATGTACCACATGGTTGAACCTCAATTTTTATTGACCAATAACTGTGATTGACAAAATTTTGATCCACATTATACATAATTTTTGCCAGTTTAATTTTTTAATTGTTTAAGGTTTGGGTCTGTGTAATGGTAAAATTAACCCAGAAACATATTTCACTTAGGCTTGAAAATTACATTTTATAAATTTACAATACATGTAATTTCACAGAATATATAGTACCTAGAGATGGACAAATTGCGGTTTCTCCAAAAATCCTGCGTGGAATTCATTAATTTCACTTAATGGGCGGCCACGATTTCTTTACTAAACTTTTGATAGTTGCCGTTGACCAATCAAAATAGTGAATTTCCACGTATTTTTTGCAAGGTTTAATAGCAGTAATTACATTAAGCACGTTCTTGATTAAAGGTTTCATCTGATCCAATTTTTGTAAGATGATTCCAAATATTAATATCACTACGCATGTTATTTATTTTTAAAAGAGTGACTTATTCATAAAGAATATTTTTGTAATATAAGCGAAAGATACCAACGGCAAAGAAGGTAAATTCTTATCATATATATAAATAAACATATGTGTGAATTGGTATGCAAATAAATTTAAATTAGGAATTAGTTAAATATGTTAATGCAGGTCAGATATTATATTAATGCTAGTTAGATATTATGGTAATGCAGGCCAGATAATCTTATTTCGGGATCATATTAAAAATCCCGCGCGTGCCCATCTCTAGTGCCTGTATAGATTTCTCCCGTTCCTGGTTTTGCGCGACAACGTTGCGCAGCTACTTATATATAAATTACAAGTAATAATTAAAATTGTAATTCTTTGTCTAAACTATAAAGTTAAATACTAATATGAGTTCAAATTCTAATACTGTATATTAGGCCATACAAACAAACTTAATGAATCGGTTCTCATAACATAAAATTTTTAAAAGTGACCCGGTGACCCGGCTTTTCAAAAAATTATATATATAAAAACCATATAAGATTTTTTATAGATTTTTTTACGCGGATAGTCAGTATACTAAGATTTTATTTTTGTTATAATTAATTCGATTTATTTTCTTAAAACTATAACTATGTAATCATGTAATCACTTAATTGTGACTTAAATATAAACATTCTAATATTCATATATATATTATATCTCACGTTAGGATAAATAATTTTAATTATCAAAAATCAAATGTGCTGTATATACATCACCATAATATATATAGTAAACTAAAAAATCAACTGGTTACTTTTTTGATATTTCTGCATAAACATTTATGAAGATCATATCAAAAACGTAATGTTTAAAATTTTGTCCATTCACACGCGTGTTCTACACATTATTCTACATAGTTTTAAAGCCAATTTGCTTGTCCAAAAAATTCCCAAAGTTTACTTGATTTGTTAACATCAATTTTCAACATTTTTTGAGCATCACTTTTACGAAATGGTAACATTCGATCTTTATATCTGCGCGAAGCAGAAAGTAATATATACTTCGAAGTTAAATATTGTACCGGTGTAAGTCTTAAGAGAGATGCGACAGTGGCTTCAGTTTTATGTAACACATCGTAACGAAGTAAATGAGAAATTTCCAAAGGGTTACTTTTCCATTTGACATTAAGAGTAATATTATCCAAGTTACTCATATCAAGATTCAAATCATTGATGTTCTTAATTAAATCCTCCCATTCCAAGTGAGGAGTGGATGAAAGACGAATAGAGTTGTTATTATTGTTATTTAATTCTACAGAACCAAAAGTTTGGTCGGTTAAACCACGATCTATGAGTACTCGTGATAGAGAATTTCCACTATTCTTCAATTTAATCTTATGCAAACGTTCCGAGGATAAAGATGTAGTAGTAGGATCAGGGGTTGTTGGTGGGCTTGGCGTTGCAACCTCCGTCGTCGAAGAGGAACTTTCATCGTCAGGTGCTGAGAGTAAATTTGTTATATCCATGGTGAAAGGTCTTGTTTTAGATTTTGAAGCTTTATCATCTTTAGATAAATGTTCAGTAGATGATTGTGGTGTCAATATATGTTTATTTTTGTTACCACAATTAGTGATTAAAGAACATGAATCATTTTTATCTTCATATTCTTCATATGCCTCTTTTTCGTCCAGATCCATAAAATCCGAATATTCTTTTATTCGGTAATGACCTTTAGACTTTTTTTTCAATGCATAGGAATATTTAATTTCTTTTCGTTCACGTCTCTTTTTCTGTTGAATTTAAAATGATTAATTTTGTTACATGCAATAAGCAGCATAAAAATAATGAAAAGCATAGCTTACAAGAGCTTTCGACAATGTCTTTGATAAAATTTTATTATTTTGATTTTTTGTAACTTGAGACTTTTTATCTTTCATTTTTTTTTTTTTGTTACTATAAGAAAATGTTATATTTTTACTGTATGAAAATGAGATATATTTATTTGATTTCTTAGATTTATTAAAATTTTTTTTTCAAATTGTTGTAAATATTTTAAGTATTTATAAGATCTCGTTATTCAACAAAGCTTACACAAAGTTTAGATTCGAATAATTTAAATAATTATAAAACAGAACGGATGCCACATAAAGAGACGAAAGGGGACATGGTTTACATCTGATCTTCGGTAGATTTGTTTAGAAAGTTGGTTCACAGTAAATTTTTAAATGAATATATTTACGAAAGAATTATATACGAATAATCATTCGTTTCAGTCGTTAGTCGGATATTCGGATATCCATTCCGTATTTATAAGTCATAAAGGTCAAATTTAGAAACTACAAACTAATCCGAAATGAAAATCAATGAAAATCTGTTAATCTAATTTATAAGAATTTATACGTCAAATGACTAATTACTTAATATGGTTCAACATAAATGATGACCTTGTGTCACCTATTCCCAAACTTATCAATATGGTATTATAATTGCGAAATTATTACCCCTGATAAAGTATACTAATCTATTGTTTCCTTCTCTCATACTTCTTTCTCTTTCATAGTACATTCTTTCATAATAACAGTATATCCTTTTATATACCATATATGTGAAACTCTTTGATGATATTCTAATTCTAATTTGATCTATTTACACTATTCTGAGCCCTTAAAGGGAAAATATTGTTATCTCTAAATTTTCGGAAAACTGATCGAACATAAAAAATTATTTGAAAAGATTATTTGAAACATATAGGAGAAAATTGTAATCTATCAATCAAATTCAATGAGAGGAACAATCTTTACATATATATCATTATTAAGAAACAAAGATGATTATGAAGTGGTCGTTTCAATTTCAATTTCTACGAAACCTTTACATTGATGATGAGACAAATCAATAACGGTTATCTATTTATATGATTATGCTATTCCTTTTTTATAATATATATTCTTTATAATAGTTTTTATATTAGTCTTGATATAGGATCTTTGCCAGCAAAACCCCTCCGACATTTTCCGATATGGCTAGTTCTGACAAACTTAAACCAACATACCGGTTTTATTCTTTGCCTTTGTTGATTCAACAGCTTATCGAATAAACTTTTTGAATCAACAAGAAATGATTTCATACCGGTAAGTGGGTTTATCCGAATTGCCTGACCGGAAAATGTCGAAGAGATTTTCCTAACAAAGATCCCATATTAGTCTTTATATTAGCGTTAGTCTTTATATAAATATTTAGAACTTGGAATTGATCGATCGTTCCTGTCATATAGGTCAATCTGTTATTTGAACAAATTTAGTTTATTTGTTTATGTGGATTCTCTGTTAATGGCATTGCATTAATGCAGTATTACGATTCATTACCATTCTCGTTTCATGTTTATTTTAAACTTTGATATGATTTATGCTTACAGAACTTTACTAATCCAACTTAATTTGACGTGATAATAACGATAATCTGAAAATTATGCACCTACATATGTACCAATTTTTTGGGCTAATCAAAGCCATATGGATTGCAGTGGCTTTAATAATATCATATTAATTTTCACACTTTAACTGATATGAGAATTGGCCTATAAATATAGCGCTTTGCAAAAAGATGTCTGCAGATCACGATGTCATATGGGAATCGAAGATTCCATCAATTTTAAAAGGTGAACGTAGCCGACCGAAAATGTAAAACAAATGACAATCAAAATCTCAGTAATTCCCCCGATATCATAAAAATCATGTGGCCACGTCTTTGCAAAGCACTATAAATTGGACCTTTATGACATAATAAGAATTCTGCTCTTTCTCGGCCTTTAGCAATATCAGTCCGTCGGTCTAATTTGACCGGTTTCTGAACTTAACCCTATTTCAAAAGATAATCAATTTTAAATTTGAGTACAACTGATGCCTAAAAAATATAAATTTTTTTAAGCTATTTGTAAGCTGTTTGTTCTATATATTGGTAATATTTTTAACAATATAATTTACAGTTTTTTAGATCTATTAAATTTTGATTAACAAGATATTTTTTACAATTCAAGAAATATCTTTTCTAGTTGTTATACTTATTAATACGTATAACTAAATATAAAAATCAAATCTAATTATATTTATTAAAATAAAATTTAATTAACTAATTTTATATTAGGTCATACAAACTTAATCAATTGGTTCTCATAACTGGCCGGGTCAAATTTTACAAAGCTAAGAAAAATTTTAAGTATATTTCTATCCATGTGAGTTTTTCAAAAAAAAATATATATAATTTTATATGTATCTTATACATAAAATTTTTTGAAAATAAAATTAAAAACCGGTTTTCCGGGTCATTTTTAAAATTTTTATGTTATAAGAACCAATTTATTGGCCTTATATAATACGTATATTATAAATAAGTTTAAACAATATTAAACGGTGCACTATGCACTTTGTGCTCTGTTATAAAATTGCTAATATTAAAATTTTGGTTAGGTAGTTTTTTGTTGTATAATATAAGTCAAAATATTTTTTTTGCAATTTTATTTTACTTTAATCCTATAATCCTAGTTCTAATTATTGTAGATTCAATTTTTTATAAAGGCATCAAGTATATAAAGTATTATTCATATTTTTTTAATAATATTTCTTTCATTTTGACAGTCTTGTTATAAACCTTTATTAAAATTCTTATGTATAAGTTATGCACATTTGACTTAAATTTTTTTGGTTCGACATTCTTTAGCTGTTTTTATAAATGTTCAGAATAGTATATGTAATTTAGATTTGAAATTATGTGTGTTTTGCACATATAAATTTAAATTTAATGTATGCAATATGTTAATTTTAAAAATATAAAATTTTATAATATAATCTTATAGATAATTATATAATTCTTCAAAGTCTATACTTACAATCAACAATTCACTATTTAATTACAATCCTATTATCTTCAATAATTATATACTTCTTATTTATTCATATTGCATATTCTTTAAATTTCTTGGTTGTTAGTTTACATTTAACAACAAACATTTTCAAAAAATTTAATATATTATTAATAAATTTTAATATTTATTAAAATTACTAACAAGATATTCTATATTATTCTTTCCATAAATCCTTTTACACAAAATAACAAAAATTTTATTAGTATTAAAATTGCTAATAATTGGTTATTTTATTAAGATAACTAACTTTGGTACCTTAATTAAACTTGTTCAGCTTACAATTTCACATATATTCTAAAGGTTACAAGTCTTTAATTTTTAAACTTGCAGTTTAATACTGCTAAAATATCCTTTGGCCTTTGTAATTAAAATTTTAATTATTTCTCATCTATTACTTTTTTAACTCACAATACTGTTTTAATAAAAATTGTAAAATACCTTTCTCTGATCAAAACAAGCTTAAAAAGAAATTTGTAGTTCTAAAATTGATGAAATTATAATAAAAAATAACTTTAACTCCTCTACTATTCTTTAAAAAATTATTTTGTCCTTACCTTCAAATTTTCTCTCTTACATGTTTTTTGTATAACCTTAAATTATTTTCAAAATTAGTTTCATTTAATATTACATTATATAAATTAAATTTAACTAAAAAAGAATCTTCTTTATCACAAATTAATTTGTATTAAGATACTAAAAATAAATTTTGTACTTCAGTATACAATAGTTACTATAATATATAACTAATTATAATTTTATATTACATTAACTATACTAGTCATACTAGCTACACTAATCATACTTGTATTATCTAGATTATATAAAGTTATATAAGTTGCAACAAGTTGCAGTAATACTTCTGCAAACTTAAATCCTACCCTATCCCTTAGATTATAACACAGGCAAATTTGCCTATGTTAATTTTTTTAAAATTAATTTTTATAATAAAATTTTAACAATTAATTTTAGCAATATACTTTCTAAGTAAAAAA
>CAJVQA010009942.1:0-11718 GCA_910591915.1 Cetraspora pellucida | reverse complement strand
CCCCTCTAGGGTAATTTCTACAGGCAAGGTTTATCTTCTCTTAGTGAAATAAAGTAAAGTTATTAGTATTGCATTACTTTTCTCGAACTGCCTCAAAGAAGGATATAGTTTCTTGACAACGTCTAACAGAAGCTATACTTTCCTCTTGAACACCACATATACCTATAAGGGATTCTCTATGCTATGTCATCATTATAGTGTGAAAATTAAGAAGACTTTTACCTATAACAGTAGAATAACTATAAAGTATTCAATAGTCAAGCTATATATTAATTTTATATAAAGCATAACCAAGTAGTAGACAAGTATTTGGAACAGTATGTTTTAGACTTAATAGTCTATATAAATTGCAAGTTGTACTATGTAATTAATATCTGTTAACATAGCATATACATATCATTATAATTAGTTTAAGTAGGTTTTTTTTGTTTATTTTTAGTATGTTGTAAGATGTTGTTATCTTTTTTTATTGTACTAGTTTTGTGCAATATGGTTTTCATATTTGTTTATAAACTTTTTAAGACAGCTTATATAAAAGTTTCATAATAATATTTTTTGCTTTTGTTTGTGATTGTGTAAATAGTCTAATTGATAAAATAAGACTAGTTATTTGACATTCTCTAAATATTCCATCTTCTTTTTCAATAATAATCAATTCACAACAATTACCTTGCATCTTTCAGTCTAATCAACTCACTAATAGCTTACAGTTCATTACTAATTCCAACTACAATCTAACTATCATTTCATTTTATACTGATAGTTCTGTTATCAAGCTTGGTACCTCTCAATGCTTTATAGGCATAGGTTGGGTTCAAGTTAATAATTTTGCAACTATTTATTTATTCCAAGCACAAATCAAACTTTGGTCATGTTTCTTCAAAGCTAAAATTCTTGCTATTCTCTTAGCAATTATAACTGCTCCCAGAAACTGTCCTGTTCATATCTTCACTAACTCACAATCTGTAATTTCCAAATATCACTATATCTGCTCATTAGCATTCAAACTCTCTTATACTCATACTCTATACTTTTTTATTTGGCAAACTCTCATTAATTTCATTAACTTATACAACATTTAGCTTACTTTTTACAAAGTTACTGCACACTATAATGACCAATTTAACAATCTTGCTGACCAATTTGCTCATAGTTATTAAATACTATCCTTCTTAATATTCTTAACTAACAATCCTTACAACTCTGCTTATATCCCATTTTATGACCAACTTCTTATTGAAATTCCTATTTGATGCTCTATCTGTACTATCTATTAAGCTAATATTATAACACTTTGGACATCCCAACATCATTTTCAACAATGGTTCACTATTGCTCCTAACATCAACTAGGAAGCCACTTGGCTCTATATTAATAACAATCAAAAGGTTTCTAACTTTGCTTATAGTTTTTATTCCTCTACTTTAAAAACCTTTTATGTTAAAATTCTCTTAAATAAACTATCTGTTCCTCACACTCTTCACAAATGTAACTCTTCTTATTCCCTTTTCTGCCACCAATGCAATCAAACTAGCTTTCCATTACACTAGACTCTTTGTTCTTCTACTCAAACAATTTATCACTTAATCTCTAATTCTCTTAATTGCATTTTAAATGCTACTGCTCTTGATATTTCTTCTAATCTGGTTTCTAATTTACATCAAGAAATTCTTACACTTAACAGTTTTAAACTGCATAACTTTTCTTATATACCATTTCTTATTTCTACTTTATCTGGCTTAGTTCCTATTGACCTTATTTCCACTATTCACAATATTTCTATTCCTTATCATACTGCTACCTTACTTTCTATTAAATTTCTTCTTCATTTAAACCAACAAATATATAAACAAATATGGATTCCATACTGTATTTCATGATCAGCACAGTTCTCAATTACATCTTCTACAAACTCAACTCATAATTCTCCTTCTAGTTTATTATTACCTTCTATCTCAATACCACAAATGATTACTAAAATTGATCTTTGGACTATCTAATAGATTAAATATTATATATCTCTCTCATATATTATTACTAACACCCAAATCTAGATAAGCCTTGGCCACTCTTATAGGTTTAGGTTGCAGATTATATGTTAGTTTGTTGTGAGATTATATTACTAGAAGAAAAGCTGTTGTGTTATATAAGTATTTCTTGCAGTTTGTTAATTTGAATAGTAGTAATATTAGTTATATAAATAATTGTTTCTGTAATCATTTCTTAAATAAGATTTGTAAAGAGTATAGAGTTTGAACAGAGTATCCAATGTAGTAAATATTCTGGTATATGATATATAATATAGCTATTGCTAATTATTGCTTCTGAATATAGGTTGTAGAAATAAAAGAGAAAAGATAATATGTTAAGTTGTAGTTTAATTTTAAAAAATTTGCTATTATTAAATGTAAAGTTTATATATGAACTAGTTCTATTAATGTTGTTATTTAGATATTGCTTTTTTTTTTTTTTAATGTTAAGCTGAGTAATTGTGACCCAGGAGTTTATTGATAATTAGTCAGCATATAACTATTGTGTACAACAGCTACAGAGGCAATCATGGAAAGAATGTACAACTAGCCACTCATACAACTTTAGTCATTGGCTATTTTAAGTAGTCTGCCCAAAGGTTCTACACTAGTTGCTATACCTAGAACCTGTCTGTGGGTTCTCTATTTAAACACTCTAGTTCCTGTATCCACCCTTACCCTATCAACTGCAGCCATTGCTGCAAATATACCATGGTCACTAAGTCATGTTTAACTTTATACTAAGCCTACTAGAACCTTCTGTATCCTATACTTACAGCTGACCCAGTACCGCTATGACCTTGTAAAGTTTACAGAGACCCTGATACCTTCCTTTCCTAACTTCCACACTCCTACTTCTGGACCTACAAGACCCACAAGACTTTCCAAACTACCATCCAGATGGTCCATCTGGCAAATCTGGTAGCCTGGTTAGTATGTGCTCCTCTATACATGTTGTCATCTAATCCATCTGAGGTCCTAGTAATCCTTTTTTGGGGCTTTCAATGGTTCAGTAGTACTGTCGAAAGTTCATGCTACCTCTTTACTCAGGATTTCCAAGTGGGTTTTCAACTCTTTGATTTTTTTGCTTTCTATGCCCAGTGGTCTTATCATGGGTTTGCACCGAAGTCTTATGCAACACCAGTTATTAACATTTCTCTATATGGGTATAACATTACACTTTGCATAGATGCCCCAAGCTCCCATTTAAGATAGTATAACAAAGGTTACAGATACACAAATCTAACTGATCGACAGAGACAGTTATTATAACACAGACTTTATTTTCCAAAATTCGTCATTCATGGGATTTGAACTCTAGATCTGCCACTTGAGGGTTGACAACCTGACCACTTCACTAGATCACTACACCCTTATTTAGATATTGCCAAGTTGCTTTTCAGTTAATTTGTAAAGATAAAAAGATAAAATTGTTCATTCAGTTTTGAGATAACTACATAGCTATTATGTATGTATTGCAAATATTATTAATTACTCATCTGATAGATTGTTCAATAGTATATTAATTGTATTGTATGATATATAAAAAGTTATAAATATTGTTATATTGTATGTTTAGAAAGTTTGTAGAGTTATAGTTTGATGCAAGCTTATCTGTTTTATTATTAAATATATTGTTTTTATGAGCTAGTATTTTGTAAGGTATGATGTTATATCTGTATAATCTAATTAAATAATAATTGTATGCCATATTTGCTAATAATTATAAGAGTATTGTTTATATTGTAGTATTGTGTTATTAATAATTTTGTTGAATTTAGAAATTACAGATTGTGAGTTAATGTTAATTTGGATACTGCTATTCTGAAGGCATGTGCATATGGCAGATAAGATGACTATAAGCTTAGCTTTGTATAATAATAGTCAAAGTTTAATTTAATAAGATTAGATTTCAATAATAGTATTGTTGTATATTTGTTTTTATCTGATATTTATTGAATATTTATTAGTAATAATATTTGTAACAGATCTATTAGTGTAAAAAGTAAATTTAGTATATTAAATGTTTTCATTTGCAATTTGTTGTAAGTTAATAAAAGATAAATTATTATAAAATGTAAGAGAAATTAGGTCTTGTGATAAGGTAATAAAAGGAAATATTAGAATTCTAGTAGAATTGCATAATGCAATTAAGTATACAAGATCTGTATAATTTGCATTAAGCTTAAGTTTGTTTATAGGATTTTGTTGTTTTCTTTCTAAAAATTTTGTAGAAAGAATGACAGAAATGTCAAAAATACAGTAGTTTTGTATTCTGTTAAGGTTATGTAAGCATCCTGTATATAATATACAATTAACAATAAAAGTAGATAAAGGTCTGTGTTAAATGCATTTGCTTCAATTGTTTAGTATATAATAGATATAGTGTTATTGTTTTAATTATATTTGCATACCTTATTAATTATTAGTTGTACTTTAAAGACTGAATTAGATTTATTATCTTTTTAACTTTAAGAATTAGATATTAAAAAACGTTATTACCTATGCTTTGATCATATACTATTTTAACATAACCTATATTTTATAAACATTTTATTTAAAGGGCTTATACTTAAGTCACTTATTGAATTTATTTATAATTTTAATATACTTTTACAATCAGCTTCACAATTAGCAATCCAAATACTTCTACATATTAACAAACAAATCTATAAACTAATTTGGAAACTATACTATATTGAATTTTTTAATTAAAAAAAACATAACCAAATTCTATTTAGATATCAAAACAATATTAGTAATACTAATTCATGACTTCAATATTATAAAGCTTTTAAACAACATTATCAAGCCTATACATACTTATGCCTATATGGCATTGCAGATTAACTTTATTTACAATTTAATATATGCTTATCAATTGATCAAACAATTAGAAAACTTAATATTTGGTCAATTCTCTGAATTAAATACAATATTTCTTCTAACTATATATTAATATTTCAAATTTAGATAGGTCTTAACTACTATAGTCAGTTTAAATCACAGATAAACCAATCTGAGCTCTTATTCTTGTATATAATTTTTATTTTGTTACAAACAACTTTAGTTATTTTAGTACTTTTGTACTAAAATATACAATTAAAATTATTAATAAAGATATGAACAAGGCCTTATTTTAATACCAAAAAAAAAAATAACCATTTAATTAATAAGTTTTGCTTTTTAGATTTTTGCTTAGACCTTTGTAATTTATCTAGCTTTGTATTTACTATGCAGTTTAAATCACCTATTACTACTATTTGAATTTTTCTATGCATTTTATATATTTTTCTATTAGTGTTTTTTGTATAATTAATCTTTTTTCTTTGTTGTTAGATGAGACATATATCATAATAACTAAGATTTCTGCTTGTTTAAATATAAAATTAGCTAAAATCATGTATTTGTTTATTTTATTCACTTAGCCTAAATGCTTTTTCTATTGTTTGCTAATTAAAAACTCTATACCTAAACCTTTTTTCTTACTTGAGTTTATACTTGCCCAAAAACTTTTATATTCATTGCAGTTTTTTGTTAAGAATTTTCTTCTTTTGCTATAATATTCATTTTTGCAAGCCTCAATACATCAATATTGTTGTCTAATGCTCATACATATAATGTCTTTATCTTTTGATTGTTATTTTTAATACTATTAATATTATATATTACTAAATTTAATGCTATATTGTTCCTTATATAAATTCTTTCTATGAATGTTTTTTTCTCAATTTTTATTGTTTCTTTTTTTTGGCATTTTTTTTATTACCAGTTTGTAGAGCTTTCATCTGTATTGTTTTTTGCTTATGCTTTTGAGCTTGTGAAAAGAAGGCTGTCTCTATACCTGGTCTCTTTAATTTAACTATAACAAGTTTTAAAAGTAATTTGCAAGACCTTCTATTATTGTTTCTTTTGCCTTCTTTAACTTTTCTAGTTTATCCAAAATTTTAATTAGAATGTCTTTTGTGTTTAAAGTTTTTTCTTTAAATTAAGCTATGGATTTGTTTTTTCTCTTCTTCACTAAACTTTCTTTTTCTGTTATGCTATTTGTTAAATATTTTGTTTAGTTTTTTAAAACTTGCTTTTTGTTTGTATTATCATTTCTTGCTATTCTTTAAACTGTTTCTTTTGACTCTGAGGTTTTTTGTCTTCTGTTTCTTAACTCTAATACTGCTTATTTTCTTTTTATTTCTTTTTATTATAGTTTTTTCAAGTTACTTAATAGTTGTTTTACTATATTGGTTTGATTTAGGATAAATTTATTTTTTTAAAATTTACAAAAGTTATTATTGCAAACTTTTTTTGAATTTAATTTCTGTTTGCTAAAATATATATAGCCTTTGCTTCTTTGTTTTTTAAGCATTATAGAAGTAAAACTTCTAAGACTTCTTTGGAAATATCTAACAGTCTTGCTGTAAATTAGCATTGTTTATCTTTTTGGTTATAGTTATTATCTTCTTTTGTTACTCATGTAAGTTTATTGTTTCCTAATAACAAAGACCAAGTTACTTTTTTTTTTTTTAAAGCTTACTTTGATTACTGCTAATGTTTTGTATTACATTCTTTTAACTCATGTTATATATAAATTTTGGAAACTTCTGCATATATATCCTATTTTTTTTTATTAATGTTTAAAGATAGATCCTATATTATTAGAATTCTAATATTTTCAAGATTTCTTTTTCTTTTTTATTTGCATTTTCATCTTCTATATTGTTTGAATTGGTCTGTTTAACTTCTTTTTTGTATTTTTTGGTTTGTTTATAATTTATTTCTACAATATTTTTTTCTTTTTCTGTGATTATAACTAACCAATCTCTTTCTTTTCTTTTAACTTTCTTGGTTATTGCATTTTTACTAAATTCTCAATCAAAATTAATTATTACTTAGCTGTTTTCTTTTTTGAATTCTTTTCTAATTAATTTAATATACTTGTTGTCTTTTAGCATCTATTTTAAATAATTTATTCTTTTAACTTCATTGTTTTCTGACAAGTTGTAAGCTGAAATATTTGCTTTATATAAATTATTTTGATTATATATTTTATTTCTGGTAACCACAAGCTATCCTCTAGTAGTATTACTAAAATTAGATTTTCTAGAGCTATAATGCTTTCTTTTTCTTTTTGCTTTTGAATTTCTTTTTGAGCTTTTTCTTTATATGCTTTTTTACTATTTTTGAGTATATTATTCAAAAGCACTTTTTGATCTTTTTTGAACTTCTTATCTTTAAACTTTGTTTTATTTATATTTTCTTTTTTAACTATTTCAGAAGGTATTAATACAAATATTTTGTTATTTCTATATTTGACTAATTTTTCCTCTTTATGCAATTATTGTATCTAGTTTGCTTTGCTGTTTTATAAGGCTCCAAATCTTCTTTTTCTAACTGTTGCTCTTTTTCTTATCACTGTTTTCTTGTACTTATCTTCTGAGGTCTTTTTATTTTGCTTTTTTTCTTTATACCTTTTATCTTGTTTGTTTTCTTTTGTTTTTTTTTTTTTTTACAGTTAAAGTCACTGTCTATAGAGATCAATGTTTTTATTTATATATTTGAACACAGGTGCCTTCAGGAGCTTTCTTATATTAGAGATTACAACTAGCTACATGTGCACTTTTGATGTCTAATTTAAGTAGTCTGCTTATATATTACTATATAAGTTCTATACTAGGTGCTATACTTGCAAGCCAACTATGGGTCTTGCCTATTTAAATTCTCTACATATGTAGTCTACTATGTCTTATGAAGACATCTTCAAAGCTATACTCATTCAAAGTACCTGATGCCTTCAAGGCCTTTTAGAACTAGTTTATTCTTGACAGAAAACTTAATAGAACCTTTTATGTTCTATATACAGCTAACCTAGTTTTATATAACTTGCTATAGTTGCCTAATACTTGTAGTCACAGGAGTTACCTGTTTAACTGCTATGTTACACTATTTTTACTTTTTGTAAAATTCACTAGAATTCTAGTATCTATCATCACAATGTCTTCTTCATTATCTTTTATTAACTACTACTTAGAACTAACAGAACTCTCTCAACTTCCAATCCAGATGGCCCAGTGTAGTATATTTATATATCCTTTTTTCTTTAGTAATTCTAATGGCCTAGTTGGTTATATGCTCTTTTATACATCTTGTTATTCAGTTTATTTGCTTATCCCTTTGAAGATATTTCATAAGCTTTTATCAGTCTGACCATATTATCGAAAGTTCATACTATCTCTTTACTTAAAAATTTTCAAGTAGGCTTCTGACTCTTCGGTTCTTTAGTTTACTATATCTGGTAGTCTTATCATAGCTTTGCACTAAAGCCTTATGAATACTGATTATATATTTTTCTATATACATGTAACATTACACTTCACATTGATGTCCCAAGCTCCTATTTAAGATAATATAACTTAAGGTTACAGATACACCAATCCAACTGATCATCAAGTGACAGTTTATCATAATATAGATATAATTTTCCAAATTTCATCATAAGTAGAATTTGAATACTAGATCTGTCACTTGAAAGATGACAATTTAACTACTATTACAGGTTAAATAAATGAATAAAGGATGAATAATTGGTAAATAACAGAAAAAAAAACTGCCATTATTCTACCCTATATCTGCCAAATAATGGCAATATAACAGT
Organism: Cetraspora pellucida; assembly: GCA_910591915.1. Taxonomy (NCBI): domain Eukaryota; kingdom Fungi; phylum Glomeromycota; class Glomeromycetes; order Diversisporales; family Gigasporaceae; genus Cetraspora; species Cetraspora pellucida. Next base: position 3,039 of record CAJVQA010009942.1, on the reverse strand, counting down.
AGCATAACAGCAAAATAACAGTAAAATAACAGAAGGTTTGTCAATATGAGTAACATAATAGTAACATAATAGCAAAATAATAGAACAGTTCTATTATTTTACTTTTAGTTACAAAGACTAAAAGTAAAATAATAAAACTGTTCTATTATTTTGCTATTATATTACTATTATGTTACTCATATTAACAAACCTTCTGTTATTTTACTGTTATTTTGCTGTTATATTGCTATTATGCTGCCATTATTTGGCAGATATAAGGTAGAATAATGGCAGTTTTTTTTTTGTTATTTATCTATTATTTATTCTTTATTTATTCGTTCGACCTATGTATACTATAATTACTATCACTTATTTAGTTTTTTTTGTATTTGTTTATTATTTATATTTGTTATATAGTTTACTATTTCAGAGTTTTTATAAGTCATTTTGGCTTTAGTTGCCTATTCTTTGTTCAGTGTATTATTCAGAATTCTATTCTTTTTCTGTTTTAATAGACTTAGTATTTGGCTATAGATTAGTAAATCCATTACTATGATTTTGTCAAGATTTATTATTGCCAAACTTTTGGTTATATGTTTATTGTAATTTAAAATATATGACATTGTTGTTCTTAGTTTTTCTGTTAATATCTTACTATTTATAAATTATAAATTTCTGGCATCTAATCTGCTGATGCAATATAATATTTCTTGTTTGTATAATTCTTCTATTTTATTTGTTATATCTAATTTGATTGACTTTTGTTTATCTTAATACTTATTCTAAGCCTGGTTTTTTATCTAATTTTATATATAACTTTTTTTATTTGTTGTTGTTGTATAACTATTGTTTTTTCTAAAATAGAATATAATTGTTTATTTGTTTGTTGTTGTTTATTTGTTATATGTTTCTATTTTCTAAAAGCAAGAAAATTTTCTACATTCATATAAAATTTTGTCAAAATTTTCTAAAAATTGTAAGAAGAACTGTATGTTTAAGTTTAATAAAGATTTGGTTTTATTTAAGTATATATCTTTTTGAATACTAGATCCTTGTTTTTAGAAATGATATTGCTGTTTTTTAGTCTTAAATTTGAGATTTGTTTATAATTTGTTTAGTGCTAATTTTGGTATTGCAGATTAGTACTGTAAAAAGAGTCATTAAATATAAATATATATAATTAATAGTAACAATAATGTATTTGTTTTATTAAATAATAGTAAGTAAGAGTTTAACAAAATATATAAGTTAAAAAGATTCAAATATTTGATATTTTTTTCTTTTTTGATATATATTATATGTTTAAATATAACTTTTAATATATTTATATATATGTAACTAATAATATTTATTTAAATTTTTCTGAACATCTTAGCGGTTCTAGAATGTACTCTAATTAAATAGTTGTATATTAAGTAAAGAATTAGTTTAACTTAATGTTTTTAAATTATTTTAAGAAATTAATAAGTTTTTTGTTTTTTTTTTAATCTTGTTTGTAAAGTTGCTTGTTTTTAATAATATAAAATTACTTTAAAATTCTAATTGTTTTTGTTTACTTGTAAAAGTTGTAAAAATATTTAATATTTTTAAAAAGTACTTAAGATTATAATAAATAACAGCTTTTATTTTAATAAGTTTATTAGATACTAATTATCTAAACTAAATTTTCTTTAATATTAAATATATTATAATAAAAAAAAAATTAAATATAATTATATAAGTATATAAAGCCCAATCTTACTTTATGCTGTTTTAAATATTTATTCATTTTAGATTTAAAAAAATTTAAAAAAATAAGTATACTAATAATAATTTTTTTTTTTTTTTATAGTTAAAGTTCTTACCTTGGAGATGCAATATTTTTATTCAAGTATATTAGAACATGGCATGCCACCTGGAGCCCACCTTACATTGAAGATTACAACTAGCTATATATGCACTTTTGGTGTCTAATTTAAGTAATCTGTTTACATATTGCTATATAAGTTCTATACTAGTTGCCATACCTACAAGCTAACTAGGAGTCTTGCCTATTTAAATCTTCTGCATATGCAGTCCTTTTTGTATTATAAGAACATCTCAAGGCTACATCTATCCAAGTTCCTAATGCTTGTTGTTACTCTTAGGACTAGTTTATCTTCGATAAAAAACTTACTAGAGCCTTTATATCCTATACATATAAACCTAGTTTTATGCAATATGTTATAGTTGCCTAATACTTGCAGTCACAAAGGTTACCTGTTTAACTGCTACATTACACTATTTCTATCCTTGTAAAGTTCACTAGAATCCTAGTATCTATCTTTTTAGCATCTTTTTTATTATCCTCTACTAGCTACAACTTAGAACCATTAGTCTCATTTTAGATTACCAATCCAGATGGCCTGATATAGTATACTCTGTATCCTTTTCTTCTGGCAAATCTGGCTGCCTGGTTGGTTATATGCTCCTCTACACATATTTGACATCCAGTTTTAGTTTTCAGTTCCTATGAAGATGTTTTGTAAGCTTTAACTGGTCTGATGGTACTGTCAAAAGTTCATACTACTTCTTTACTCAGGAATTTTCAAGTGAGTTTCTGTCACCTTGGTTTTTTAGTCTTCTATATTCAATGGTCATATTATGAGTTTGCACTGAAGTCTTATACAACATTAGTTATACATTCTTCTATATATGTGTAACATTACATTTCACATAAATGTTCAAGCTTCTAATGTCAGTAAAACCCAACTTGGTATATCTGAGTAATAGTCACATGAGACTAACCAATTGACAGAAGACAGTTACCATAATGCAGATATAATTTTCAAATTTCATTGTAAATAGGATTTGAACCTTAGACCTGCCACTTGGAGGATAACAACCCAACCACTACACTAGAATTACCATTCTTTGTATACTAATAATAATATAAATATATATATATATATTGGTCATCTTATTAAGCATAATACACCAACTTGATACATTTAAATTAAAATGCAATTACACAAAATTTTACATATTAACTTGTAATTAAATAAATATATTTAATATTTGAAGATATATAGAATATATTTA
>CAJVQA010009941.1:0-11719 GCA_910591915.1 Cetraspora pellucida | reverse complement strand
TTCAGCTATAGATAATATGTGTGATAGTTCAGATTGTGATGAAGCAATCCAAAGAGTATCATCCATATAAGCCAAAATAGAACATTGTTTTTGTAATAAGTTAGATGTTTGAAGTTTGAGATTAGTAGTCCAAGAAGATTGTAATTTGTAACTAGGAGTGTTTGAGTATATATAGGAGATAAGTAGATCATAATAAATGTACCATAACAAGAAAGTAATAATTTCACCTTGGTCAATACTATTGTGAACTGGATAGGATGAAGTTAATCCAAGATTAGTTATAACTTGATTGTGACGATTAGTAAGAAGATTAGAGAGAATGTTAATAGTGGATAAAGGAAGTAAGAGATGAGAGAGTGTATGTTTAAAGAGAGTAAAGTTAACAGATTCATAGGCTTTATTCAGATCTTGTAAGAGTAACCAAATGTTCTTATGAATGCAAGAAGCATCTTTAATAAAGTTGTTCAAAATATGAATAGGAATTGAGGTACTATTGTTGGGAAGGGCAACATAATTAAAAGATGAGAGAATAGGATGAGTTGAGAATACAGAGCTAAGTGAATTTGTAAGGATTTTGGTATAAAGTTTGCAGATATGTTCAACAAGGCTAATAGGTTATGTAAGATTAAGGTCATTATCAAAGGTATTTTGTTTAGGAATAAGATAAATGCAACTATATTTCTATTGCTTGAGAATTCTGTTTTCAAGAAGCCAATGCTTAAAAAGAGCAATGATGGCAAAAGTACATAGAGGTCTAATATGTTTAAGCATTTCATAACTAATGCCTGTAGAACCACAGGCTTTGTTATTAGATAGTTAAGAGAGAGTTCTTGTAAGTTCATCATTAGTAATAGGAGAATTAAAGAAATGATACCAAGTTGAATTAATGTGAGGAAATGGAAGGTAGTGTTGCTGCCAAAAATTATTAAAGAGAGTTTAATTAATAGGTCTGTGTGCTGTTCAGTCTTGAAAATGGGATCAAACATGTTGTCTAATAATTGGTGGATTAGTAATAAGCTCTTGAGAAAGTTTTATATAAATAAAATGAACAGGTTGGTAGTAACAATTGAGAATGCTGTTAATAGTTTAAGTAGGATGTGTTGTAAAGTTAACATATCTTTTGTTAGTAGTTTTGTTGATTTGTTATTGAAGTAAAAGAGAGTTTTCAAGATAGTGGGTATGAAAAAGTTGTTTTCAGATTAAATAAGCATGTTAAAGCCAAGTTTGAATAAAGGTTGAGTTAGTAGAAGTAAGTAATTGAAGGTTACATTGTGACTGTTTGTTGATTTGAGAGATTCTTTGATTAATATAGAAGGTATTGAAATTTTGAATATGTTTTTTAACAAGTTTAATAATATGACCAAGTTTTTTAAAAGATAGATGTAATAGAGTATTGTGAGGTGAGTATTAATGATTGTAGCTATGTTTGTGAGAGACTTTGTTAAGAATAGTATGGGTAGCACTGTAAATAATAGAGCATTGAATTTTATGTTAAATGGTTTCAATATTCTCATGAGTTTCATTATTGGTAGGAGTTTTGTGTAATAGAAGTTGTTGAGATAAAGTATCTGCAAAAGATTCCCAGTCCTTTGTGGACATGGTTTTGTAGTTGAAAATGCAGCAGTTAATGCCAGTATGTTTACATATAGGGTTGCTATAAGTATATGAAAAAGTTTAGATAGAGAAAAGAATTAGATGATCACTAGAAGTAGAAGTTTGGCTATTATCAAGACTATAAGAAAAAAGAAATTGTATGTTGAATTGGTTAGTCCAGATGTAATCAATATGACTACTGCTAGTATTGTTAGATCAGGTAAAGTGTTTGTTATTAAAGTGAGCTTCAATATTATATATATTAGAATTATTAAGAAAATTAATAAGTTTATAATTAGAAGAGGAGTTGTGAGTATTATCCTGTATATTAAAGTCACCAAAAATTATAGAATGAATATGAAGTTGTGAGGCTTGTTAAATCCAGTTGATTACTTTATTTTGGATTTGATTACGGATAGAAGTATTAGTTGATGACAGGTATACTGAAATGATGCGAAGCTTGCTATTACTTCAAAAGAAGATATCAAGTGCTATAGCACCTCTAGGATGAGTATGAATACTGTAAACATAAGGTTTAAGATAATTGCGAATCATAATGGCAATGCCTTCCATAGAGGTAGCAGAATTAGATCAGTAATAAGTAAAAAAATTGTTATTGCAGAAAAAGAGATTAGATTTGTCAGAAATTTTTGTTTCTATGATACTTGCAATAGATATGTTATGATTGAGGCAATAATCCTGTCATGCTTCTTTTTTAGTAGGATCATTAAAGCCTCTAACATTATGTGTAGTAATAGTTAGATTGAGATGATATAGAGCTGAATTTGATGATTATGAGAAGGAATTATAATTAGAGATTGAAGAATAGTTGTCAAAAAATAAATTAAATGAAATAGAAGTAGGATTAAGAAAGTTAGATCTAAGAAAAAAATTGTAGAATATAGAAAAAAGATAAGGAGTAACGATAATATGATCTGGTAAAAGAGTGTCATTAGGAAAATATATGTATATTTCATTATAAGATGAATTAACAGAAAATGTGATACAGGATACAGTTTTGTTATTATTGTGTTTATTAATGTGTTGAATTAAGGTTTGAATAGTTTGATTATAAGAGAGAAGTGATAAATTGTAATAAAGAAGAAATTTGTTAAAACATGTATAAAGATTATAGAAGATTAAAGATGTTATAAAATGATCTTTCAAAATTGTCTTCTATAGGGTCAATCACCATATGCTTGGCTCTCATAGCTGTGCAAGATACTATAGTCTGCCCTGTATATTGGGTCTGACTGTCATTATTCTGGCCTTTCACATAAATAGGCTTGTCTACCTGTCTACTTATTTTATTTTCCTTACTAATTACAATGAATATGTCTTTTAGTAAGATGGTGGCTGCTTTAATGATGGTTGTAGAAGACAAAGAACTTAAAAAGGGGATTGTAAAAAGAGTGAGTCTAAGATGGAGACAGGTTGGAAGTCAAGATTAAATTTCTTTAATAAAAATTTTTTAGTTGCTAAATAGGCAGTGTCATTAAAATATTTTACAATTTGTAAATATGTTAGCTTTTGGTTTTTGATAATATCAAAGTATATAATGATTTTAGCAAGAAATTTAGTATCAATAATATTTTTTGTAAGTAAGTTAATAGCCTCCTTCTTGAACAGAAACTGAATGTTGTGATTTTCAGCAGCTGTTTGGTAATATAGAGAGAGGTAGCAGTAGAAATAATAGTTATAATATTTAGGATTGGTTTTTACTTTGTTTTGTTCACAAACAAAGTTTTCAGCTTGATTAGCTAGCTTGTCTAAAGCTTTAGTAGGGATAGGTTGATTAAGTAAAGCAGCATGTTCTTTGTTTTTGTGAAATAATGTAGAGTTGAGAGTTGGATGAATCTAAGTTTTATTATCTTGAGGAGGGAATATTTGGTGCAATTTAGTTAGAATATCATTAAATAGCTTTGTGCTGTCATGGAATTTTTTATTATTAAGATATTGACATTCTTTGTTATTGCAAGTGAGACAGTAAAAGTTAGTAACACAAGATGCTTCTTTATGTTACTTCTGAAATGAGTTGGGTTTTTTAAAACTATAAGTTTCAGGAAGGTGTTTGGAGAGTTGGAGAATAAAATGTTATCAGAATTGGTTTTTGAGGGAGGTGTGAACTTTTTCTTTGTCAATAATAGAAAAAAATTGTTTGTTATAAAGAGGGTAGTAGGTATCAAACTAGGAATTAAAGTGATCAAGAGAATTTTTTAGTGAAAGAATACAAAATCTTTCAAGAAAAAGAGTTTTGGAAATATTAAAGAAGAGTTTAAGATTAAATCTGGTATTTGACTGAATAGTAAGATATTTTTGTTTGAGATTAATGGTTTGTATAAAAGATTTAATTTTAAATATTTTAGATATAAGTTGGAGGTCTTCAGCAAAATTTTGGTAATCAATTGATTGATAGTTATTGAATAGAAAAAAGTGAAGATGTGCAAGATTAAGACAGAGTTAAAGGTGATTGTAAGTTGTATATTGGAAAATAGTAACTGATGAGGTGAAGATTTCAAAATTGTTAAGTTTAGTGAATAGAATGGTTGTAAATTTAAGAATAAGGTTTTTGAGAGTAGATTTAAGAAGATCAAAATGGATAATAGTATTTTTGTCAATTTTAGGATTGCTGTTATAAATAGGATTAGTTAAAAATTTAGGCCATTGCCCAGCCATGATATGAATAATATAGTAGAATAAAGCTTTGAGTACAGATTGAGTGGTGGTAGCTGGCTTAATTTCTTTGTCATGATAAAAATTATAGAGGAATTTTTTAAGAAATGAGAAAGTTGAAGAGAGAATATAGTTTGAAATTTTTTGTTAGATTGCATTTCTTTAGTAATAGAAAAATTTGCAAACCAGTCATATGTAGAATTAGATTTTGGTTTAAGAATACTAAAGTAAAATTGGAAGAGAGGTTTGTTAGAAGTATTTTTAAGTTGGTTAGTATTATTAGAATTGTTAAAATTCTGATTGGAAATATTAATATTACTAATAATATAAGGGTGTGGCAACTTAGTAAAGTGGATAAGTTGTCAACCCTTCAAGTGGTAGGTTGGGAGTTCAAAACCTACCGATGGCAAAAATTTGGAAAACCACCTATGTTACATCGGTGTATATGGGCATCTGTGCAATGTTGGAGTTACACAGAGAAATGCAAACCGACATTGGGTGGTGCAAACACAAGATAAGTCCTTGAAACTAGTAATACGGCAATGACTATTTATCGATCAGTTGGGATCAGTACCTGTAACATGGTCACACCAGATAACTGGCTGGTCATGGGCATCTGTGGTCATGTAAATCCATAAACTGGGATAACTGAAGCCCACTTGGGAAGACCCGAGTAGAGAGGTAACACAAATCTTCGACAGTACTACTGTAAAGGCTATACCTAGGAAATGGATACTAATGTAGAAGAAATCAGGTGGGCAAGAACCTCGGGTGAGGGTTACCACTAACCAGGCTACCAGAAGACTCGAACCGGTGGAAAAGGACCTTGGGAGGCAGACCCTGGAGTACTAGGGACAGGTCACAGTCCTACCGGGCTATCTGGATTGGGAGTCTGAGGTCAGAAATAGGGGTATACTAAAGTACTAGAGATATGCTATGAAGTCAGTGCTGAGGTTTGGGTAAATTCTGCAAGGGTGAGCCCTGTTAGCAAAGATTAAATATGGGTAATTAGTTAGCAAGGAGGCCCCCTGGAGCCCTATAGTCAGGTGACGTACTCTGAAATATGTAATGGCTTGACAGACTTACAGACAGGGAGGTCAATGTTAGGTTAAATGGCATCTAATTAGGTGTATTGGAGCTTGTGCTGCTATCTGCTAGTGTAGTATAGGGGTAATCTTGTACAAGTTATATAATCATAATTGAATTCATAATAAAGGCAGTAGCTATCATAACTAAAAGGCCTTAGCGAAAGCAAAAAAAAAAAATATTACTAATAATAGGAAGTTGGTTAAAGATAGAATTAGTGTTAGTAGTTATAGAAAAAAAAAAATCGATAAGATTGGAAGAAGTTGAAGTTTGGTATAAGGATACAATAAGAGAATTAGTAGTTTGAGAGGATTCATGTAAGATATTTTGAAAGGTTTGAATAAGGTTTTTCTTAGTTTGGAATGAACTAGCTTCATGTTGAAATAAAGCAGTTATACAAGTAAGATAATAGACTTTGTTGTTTTTAGAAACATATTTTTCAGTAGAATAGTGATACTTATTTCTATTGATATAACCAATTGGAAGAAAGTATTTTGGGCAAGTATGGTAATGCATGTCTGGTATGGGAGATGGTAAAACACTATCAGTAGAAGAAAAGAGATTAGTTATGAGTTGTTAGATTGTTCTGTTAATTTTTTTTGAGTTGTTATTGATATGGGCAGTTGTAAATTCAGTATATTAAATATAAATGGTATTTGAGATTAAGATAAATTTGGTATGGTATTTGCCACAGAAACACGTAATTACAGAAATAGAGGTAGGAACTTGAAAGAAATGAGTAATCTTATTTGATCTAAGATTTTTTGTTAAACAACTAGTAGGTTGGATTTTGGAAAAAATTAGACAAGTCTTGTTATTGTTTTCTTCTTTGTAAAGAGCAATTCTAAAACTATTAAAGAAGTTTTAGTAGAAGTAATCATGGTTTGCTGTATCTGGTTCTTGTTAAATTAGAATAGATATTGTTAAATAATGACAAGTTTAGTATAAATTTTCTTAAAGACCTAGAGTTTTTCTCTAAATTGACTTAAAAATATTTTCTAAGTAGAATATAGTTATAGTTTGAAAATGTCACAGGGATGACACTAGAGTGTAACTAGGATGATAGAGTCACTATTATGACTCAGATACTGAACACAGATAGGATTTACAATACAAATTACTGTATAATATTAATAAAGGCTGACTATGGCAATAATTGATTGTGTAAATGTGTTTTTATTAATAGATGGGTTACAAAATATTGGTATAAATTAATAAAGTATAGATTAGAAAATAATTATATGATTACATGAAAAATGTGTAAGGGAAAAAGAGGATGAGATGAAGACAAAAGATAGAAAAAAAGTTTTACAAAAGAGTAAATATTAAATTTAGTTATAATTCGGTCAATATTAGATTAAAAATCTTCATTTAGAGCTTATTTTGACTGGGTAAATGTGTACAATAATTTTTTTTAAGAGTGTAGAGTAGGTTAAGGCAGTAGAAACTGCGAAATAGTTAAAAGTTATAAATTGGAAGCCAAAGCCCATCAGTACAGTTTTCTCAATAAGTTTGAAATATAGAAACTTAATATTTTCAAAATAATGTAAAATGATGAGCTGAACAACTTTACTTAAGAGCTCAAGTCAGGTTATCTTAGTATAATAAATAGTTATAAGTATTTTTTTGATAGATGAATTTTTTAGTTAATTTTTGTATAATGAATTTGCAGAAAGAGTTTTTTTAGATCAAGCAGATTTTTTGGTATCAAAGTAAGTTATAACACAAGTTAAGTAGTTTATATTAATAATTTTGATTATAAGAAAGTCAATAGCTTATTATTAATAAGTTTGTTAATATTATAATTTTGTATAGTAATATTTTAATAAAATTTTAAGTATTAATAAAAGTAATAGCTTTGTTGTTTAGGATTTGTTTTAGTTTGATTATTGATATATATAAACTCTTTAGTTTTGGTTATAAGGTCATTAAGAAGTGTGTAGAGATTTTTTCTTTAAAAGTAGTTTATATTTGGTATTAATATAAAAGATTGAAGCATCAATATTAAATTGTTTTCAAATTTTATTTTTAGTTTTTGGATATTCTAAGTTAGATTTATTTGGAATTTTTTTAAGGAGATTGCTATAGTCATATATATATTGATAATCTGATTGGTTGTTACTAAGTGTAGTCTTTTTTGCTTTTATTATTTCTTTTTCTTTAAGTTTTATTTTATTAAGATATATATAGTTAGAGTTAGTATATATATAAATATAATAATTAGTATATTAAATAGCCTTATTGCATTGTTATTAAAGATTGTAGAATTAATAAAAAAACTTTTTATTGAAAGAAGTTCTTTAAGATGTTTAATGAATTGTTGTCAAAATTAAAACCTTAGTGCATTTTTGACTTTAGTTTCATTAAGAGATTTAGTAAATTGGCAGTTATATAAAGAAAAAATTTTGTAAACTATTTATTAAAGTGATTTACAGAATTATTAAGTGATAAAATATTGTATTTTTTAAGAAAAAATGTTTAAAAAATATTAAAAAAAAGGTAAATATTAAATTTGTTGTTTATTTTAATATTTAATATTATTTATTTTTGTTAGTTGTTATTACTAATAAGCTAATAGTAAATCTTTTAAATCTAAGTTTAATATTATCAGCAAATTTGGTGTAGTTAATAGATTGATAATTATTGGATAAGTAAAGATGCAAAGATTTTAAAATACTTAAGTTTAGTAAATAGAATAATAGTTATTTGTAAATGAGTTTTTTAAGAATTTTTTTCAGAATATCAAAAGGAATTGTAGCTTCATGATTAATCTTTAGATTGGTTTGAAAGATAATATCTAAAAGAAATTTAAGTCTTATTTTAGTTATTTGGTGAATAATATGATAAAGCTAGCTGTAAGAGCTTTTTTGTTTTTAGTAACTAGTTTGATTTCTTTTTCTAAATAGAAATCAAAAAGATACTATTTGAAAAAGTTAAATAATTTATAAGAAAATTAAATTTGCAGTTTTGTATTATTTTCTATTTTAGCTATAACTGAAACATTAGTTAACAGTTAAATATTAGATTTAATTTAGTTTTAGTATTAAAAGATAGTAATTAACTTTGTTGAGATTATTGTTATTATTTTTGTTATTATTATTTTGTTTTTATTGTTTTTGCTATTGTTATTATTGTTTGTTGTTTGTAGATGTAGTATTATTAATAGATGCCAATTATTTAACTCTCCTTATAGATTACTAAAACCAACTTTTCTCTAACAAGCAATTCAATTTTCTCAATATTTTACTAAACTAACAGCCCTTAAACTTCTAATTAAACCTTTTCCTTACAACTTTTTGTTCTAAAAACAATACAAATTTATTCATATTTAATCTTTCAATACAACAAACTCTTATATTTTAATAAAATAATCTTTATTTATATTCTTTTTAAATATCTTTAATTTATATTTAATTAAACTTTTTTACTTCCAAGTAAACTAAGTATACTAAACTTTCTGCTTTCAACTATACTAATTTTACTAAATTTTAACTATTATATTATATACCAACTAACATTTTCTAAAAAACATATTTTTCTCAATTTTCATCAAATTTTACTAAACAACCTTATTTTCTTTCATTAAACACAAATATTCAACTCATTGAAATGATTATTTCAACATAAATTTTATCTTTAATAGACAAACCTCATTAAGTTATTAATATTTCTTTTTAAACTTTTATTCAAACTCTTTTCTGAAATTCTATTAATAAATTTCAGAAAATTTATAGAATTGTCTCAGAAATTTCATTTTTTACCAATCTTGAAAATATCCAAATATCCAACATTTCTTCAAATTTTCTTAAAGAAACCTAGAAAATTTACTGGCTCTCTGAAAAATTTATTGCTAATTTTTAAAAACTTAATTTATTTGTTCAATTCTTATTTTTTTTATCTGCTCTTTTTTGCTACTAATATAGGATTAGAAAAATTGAGAACAGCATTTTAGGACAAGAAAGGAATGTGATGAATTGTTATTTTAAATTCATTAATGTTGCCTAATGTTGCTCAAAATAGGTAAGACAAATTCAATTTGGTACTGGTCAAAGGTAAACTTAAGAATGTCACTTGTGATAGTTAAAGAAACATATAGCTTTTATTTATTTATTTGTTAATTAAAATTAACAACTAGAATTTTATTAATTAATAATCTTTTTTATTTATTAGGCTGAGTTATAATTTAAAGGTAATTTGGGTTATAATATAAGACAGTTCTAGAATTATAAAAAGGTGGGACTATCTCTACAAAGGGCTGTAAAACATTGTTTTATAGAAAATTATTAAGAAAAAAGAAAAGAACTTGAGAAATAACTTTGATACTCTTTTTCTCATTATTATAGACTATTTTTCTTTTATTTACTAATATTCATTTCTTTTTACTACAATTCATTCATCATTATTTTAGAATTTTTCTTATCATCTTATAATAACACACAACCTAGCATATGATGATGCATTAATATGACCACAGACTTTATCTGTCAAGATAATATTATATAACAGTTATATTCCAAATTAGACAGGTGGCTTTTTCTTTAATAGATTAGTATTATCACTTAATAAAATACTTGTTTAGTCTTGAGTTACAAACATCATAGTAAGATAGTTTTTATAGTGCATATTATAGGTTATTATGCAATATTTTCTTAAGATCCTAGAGTCAAATCTATCCATAACATTACCTATATTATAAAACACTCTATTTATACTATAAACTACTTAAAAAATCTTTCTATATTTTTGTTACAAACTATTTATAACTTTAAACATCTTTCTATTATTATTATTACTTATAATTCTAAAATGAATTTACAAACTACAACTCAACAAGATCACCTTTTAGACTAGTTCAAAAGTTATCTTAAAAAACTTTTCTTTATCTACACTTATGATATTTGGAATTCAAACATTAGATTTCTTAAAACTAATCCTCAAAGATTTCTATTCTAGTTCAATTATTAATTTTACAACAATCAACCAACCAGCTGTAAAAAGTAATTTTAGCTTATCAATTCAAACTATAACAACCAAAAAACCTAAATTTATTATAGCCACAATCTTAAACAAAAATTTACATATTACTGAAGTAACAAAAATATTTTTCAAAATTTTTCCTAATACAACAAAAAAATAGTTTACCAAATTTACTTAGACTCTTTTTCATAAAACATATTATAAACAACTCTTTAACTTACATTATTTTATTTCTCTTACTTAATTAAAAAATAATTTCAAATTGTTATAAACCTTATCAGACTTTATCTATTCTTATATAACAAATACCAAACCATTAATCATTAAAAATTCCTTCATGACTTACAATTTAGACCCATCTACTTAAAAACCTTTATACATATAAATTATATTTCAAATACTTCAAAAAGCAATACTTCTATTTTATAAATTCATAATACCTCTAAATTCTATATCAATATTACTACTATAAATAGCTTTCTTCAAGAATTTAATATAAACTATTATATTCTACTTTTTCACTTAATCAAACCACAATTTGTCATCTGGTTTCAAAAATTTTTTATACATTATAAAAAACAATTTAGTAACATTAATGAACTAAAAGTTTACAACTATATCAAATACTAAATAACAACATCAACTAATAATGAATACAAAAAACTAATTCTTTAAAAACCTGAACTATCAAAAATCTAATCCATTTAAGACCAAACAAACTATGCTACTAAAACATCAATACACCATATATACACTTGCATTAATTAGGAAAAATATAAAATTCTTAATCCAAAAACAACTCATAATATTTACAATCTAATCTCTTATTACTTTAAACAATTCTTTAACACTATACCTATTCAACAATATATATATCTGTCTTTAAATCTTTTTACTTTCATCTTAGCAACATTTTATATACCTTTATCTTTTAAAGAACTTTATAAACTAACCAACTAATCTAAACAAACCTTTATCCAACTAAACAATACATCTACTAATTTTAAACATATATTTTATTTCTTTTATTGCTATCTTAAAGCTTACTTTAAATTTGCAGCAACAAATAATAAAATTATTAATTTAAATCTCAAAGAAGCATTGTACAAAATTTTTTTTTAAACAAGTGATTTACAAATTCTAGCCAGAATCATTGCCTATTATGACATTACTCAAATCTTTAAACTAACTATTATCAACTTAAAAAAAACCTTAACAAATATACTTTGATCAAGCAAATTAATATATTATCAAAAAACTTAATATTGTTATACTTATAGTATTAAAATCTGACTTTATCTGCATTTTAAATATATCTAAAATCATTGATGAACTTGATGATAGCCTTTTCTTCTAGCAATATCTATACATTTCTGTTAACTTTTCTTTA
>CAJVQA010009940.1:0-11720 GCA_910591915.1 Cetraspora pellucida | reverse complement strand
AATTAGCATGTAATTAAGAAAAGACTTAGAAAAATAATGAAAAAGAAAAATTACAAAGAAATTATAGTATTGTTACAGATCATTTAGTAGGTAATGTTAATTAATAATTTGATTAAGGTGTGTGTGGTAAAAATTTTTGTAAGACATTTTTTAATAGATTCAATGAGAGAAATTGATCTGACTTGATCTAAAGTAAAGTTTCAGATAGATTTTTTTGGTATTAAAAAAATGTTAAATGTTTTCTATATTGTTGATATTTATTGTAATGAAAGATATTTTGTTAGAAATAGTCAAATAATATTTTGGGCTTTGGAGTTTAGGTATTTTAAATGTTCATAATTTGTTTCTGATAGACCTGCAGCTTTTTGGTCTAGAAGGTCATGTATGACTTTGTTCCATTTCTCTAAGGTGATTTCTGAAAATAGGTTGTTAAAGAGAAGTTTATTTTCTGAATGAGATTTGTAGAGTTCATAGAATTTTGAGTTTTCTTCTATTGGTGTATATAGTAGTTTTTTAAAGTAATCTTGAAAATAAGATTACAAAGCTTGTTTTATTTTAGATGGTTGAGTAGTGAGAGTATTGTTAGATAATAAACAGTCTAAGTTGATACTGTTATTTGGTTTTTCTAAAACATTTTGAAAGAAAATTTTTGGGTTTTAATAAAAGTAGATGTTTATTCTTCCAGTTTGTTTTGAATTTCTTTTAGAGAATTTTCTTGTTTTTCTTTATAGATTTGTATTTTAAGGGTTTTTATTTCTGTAATAAATGAGTTTAATAATATAGTAGAGTCAGAGTTATTAGTAGTTTGTATTGAGTATGAGGATGGTAGTAAGGTGTTTTGTAAATATTTTTTAATGTATAGTTGTATGTTTGTGAAAAGTTAGGTTTATTAAAAAATGATTTAAGTGAGATTGACTGTTTTAGTTGTTTGTATAGTGGTGAGAGAAAGAGTGGTTGTTGTTTGCTATGGTATAGGTTTATTTTGATTCTTTTAAATAGAATATGTTTTTGGGCAGCTTTAGTTAAAGCCTTGTTAATTTTATTCCAAGTATTGTTAAGTTCTGAGTTATAAGTAATATTAATAATGACTGTGAGGAGTTGTTGAAGATTTTGTTCAGTATGACTTTGGTAGTTTTTGATTTGTTCATTTTGTATAAGTTTTTATTGATAGATAGTTCTTGATTTGAGTTGTTGTATATTAATTTTAGGTATATGTTTATTGTAAGTTCAAATAATACTATTGAGTGATCAGTTGTGGTAAATAGATTTGGTAAAATGTCAGCATAGTCTAAAAGTGTAATATTAATATTAGTCCATATTTGGTAAATTCTACTATAACTGTTATTGTGTGTATAGAAGAATGTAGATGTTGATAAGAAGAAAAATCTGTAAGTGTCATAAAATTGGAGAGATTTAAGTATTTTTAAAAGAGAATATTCAGGTAAAGTTGAGCTTTTTTGTGATAGTCTATCTAGTTTAGGATTTGAAACTCCATTTAGTTCTTCTATTAGAATTATTTTGTAGTTGGTTTTATTAAAAATAGGAGTAAGGTATTGAAGAATGTCTTTTTGAAGTTGTTTTTTTCTTGAGTTGGAAAGTAAAATTGGATTAGTTTAATATAAAGGTTTTTAAGAAATATATCAATTTCTAGAGGAAAGTTTTTGTATATTTGTATTTTTCCAATATGCTTCATTAGTGATTTGTAAATTAATATTCCTATACCACTTTGGTGAGCATTACTTGGTGTCCAAAGGCATTTGTAGTTTATAAGTTTTCACTAGATAAATATGTTTTTGAAATTTCAAAAATATCAATTTGATTTTCTGAAATAAAATCAATTAGACTTAGTTGTTTGAAGTTATCAAGAAGACCATTAACATTTAGTGAATGTATTTTAATTAGTTTTGTAATATTTGGATTTTTAGAAGGTAAAATGTTGTTGTTTATATGTGTTATAATAGGGGAAAGTTTAGAAGGTATTGGTGTTGTGAATAGAAAAGAGTTTTGACATTTTGAGAGAGAAGGTATTTTGAATCTTGTTGAAGTATAATTTGTTTTAAGTGGGACATTTTGAAAGTTTGTAAGATTTTCAAAAGAAATATTAGTAAAGTTGGATAGAGAATTAGTTTCTTGTGAAAGGTAAATATGTGCTTCTTCGAATATATTGTTTTTAGATGTTTTAATAGAAATTTTTATATATTGTTCTGAATAGTATTTTGGGTATTTATTTTGAATAAATTTTAGAAATAAGCCTATTGATTGTAGTGAAGATAGAAGTTGTAGGTTATAAAAGAAAAGGATCTTGTTGAAGCATGTTAAGGGATTGTATATTTTTGAAAGTCAGGAATTTGGATAAAGGTTTTTTCTTTAATAGTTTTGGTAGTCAGTAAGTCAATAGTATTATTTGGATCTTCTGTTGATGATTTATAGTCAACATTAGTAGTTTTAAAATTTGTTAAAGTATTAATAAAAATGTTGAATATTTGTGATTTTTGAAAAATAGATGTAAAAAATTTTTCTGGAAGAGAATTCTTAGAAGAATATGATGAGTTGTTATCTGAGAAGTTAGATTTTTCTTTTATAAATACACTTGACATATACTCAGTTTTTACAGTTGCAGAGAATACTATAGTCTGCCTTGTACATTGGGTCTGATTATCATTAATTTGGTCTTTCCTGTAGTAGTGCTTTGTTAAAAAGTTGAATGTTTACTAAGTTATAAGCTTTACTCATGTCTTGTGATAGGATTCAAATTTGTTTTTTAGTACAGGTTGCATCTTTAATGAAGTTGTTAAGTATGTATATAAGGTTGTTGGTTGAGTTGCCTGGAAGTGCAACATAGTTATGTGAATTTAAGATAGGATAAATTGTAAGGATTTTGTTTAGATGGTTAGTAAGGATTTTTGCATAGACAATTTTAGAATAAAGTAATTGGTCTGATATTGTTAAAATTTTTATCAAATTGGGGTTTTTTTAATATTAAATATATTCTATTTTTTTTCCATTATTTTGAAATATTTTGTAAAGTTAAACATCTGTTTAAAAGTGCTGTAAGTGCTGTTAGCATATCTATTTCAATATGTTTAATCATCTTATAACTAATTTCTAATAGTTCACAGGCTTTGTTATTTGGAAGTTGTTGGATAGTTTGTATAACTTCTTCTATATTAATATGTTCAAGTACAAAATTGTACTATTTAGTATTGATTTTTGGATTTGGTATGTATTTTGTTTGCCAGTATTGGTTGAATATTTGGTCATTGTAAGAATGATATTTTGTTCATTTATTAAAATAATCAGAATTGTGTTGTTTAATTAATTTGAGATTAGTAATAATATTTGAGTCAGTTTTGATATTGTGAAAATGCACTGGCTTTTTATATCTATTTAGTATACTATTAATCATTTTGTTGGTTATATAAGTAATCATTCACATTCTTTGTCAATTGCTGTATTAATATGTTTGCATAAATGTTGTGCATTTTCAAGATTTCTGATATTATAGAGTGTTTTCTAACAGTGTTTTGTTTCCTGTATCCATGTGACTAAATTGAATTGTTGATGTGGAGGTGGGTTGATGCTAAAGTTGTGTGTTATGTTAATTTGATCGATTAGACTTTGTATATTGTTAAGTATTATAATATTATGTGAAAAATGCTTTTTAACTTGATGTATTATATGTTTGATAGTTTTAAGATCATTGTATAGTTGTGTAGCTTTTGGTATAAAGATATGGAAAAAGTTTTTGATAATATATATTTTGTTTGGAATATGTTTAAAAGCAGCATTAGTTATGCAGATATCTATTTTGTGCTATGTATGTTCAAGACTTTTTGTGGTATCTGTTGTTATTAGTACTTGATATTCTATCATATTAGTTTTGACTTGATTTGAAAATTTTTCTTATTTTTCTTTAGTTATTGATTTGTAGTTATATGTTCTTCTTTTGCATCTGTTTTTGTTTCTGGTTTTAAATATTTCAAATAAAAATTTCTAGGTAGATATTAATATTTGGTGATCACTATTAGTTGATAATAATAAGTTGTCAAGTTCAAATTTGTGTAAATATAGAATTAATAAGTCATTAGCCCAGATATAGTCTATTCTGTTTTGATATTTAGTATTTTGCCATGTGCTGTGGGTATCATTGAAGTAATTGGCCAAGTCATATAAGTTGATACAATGTAGGTAGTTTAACAGTTGATATTTAATAACTAATAAAATTGTAGTATCATTATTGGCATTAAAGTTACTGAGAATGATAGGATGTAAATTAATAGCTAATGCTTGTTGCATCCATCCTTTTACTTTGTCTTGTGTTGCTTTTTGAATTGATGAATTTGTTGAAGAAAAGTAAACTGATATAATTCTAAATTTGTAATCATGTTTGAAAAAACATTAAGTGTGATAGCACCACAATTGTAAGTAAGTATGTTGTGAATATAAGGTTGGATATAGTTTTGAACTATGATATATGTTTCTTTTTTTGATGATGTAGAGTTGACTTAATAGTATGTGTAATATTGTGTATCAAAAAATTTATTAGATATTTTATCTGAAATTTTTGTTTCAATAAGACTTACTATATGTAAGTTTTATGTTAAACAGTATTCTTACTATAATAGTCTTTTTTCTCTAAGATTATATCCTTGTACATTGTGTGTTGCAATTCTAAGTTGGAGAAAAAGATCAATTATAAGATTTTTATATAGTGATAGTAATGATGTAGTTGAGACTTGTGTATAATGTATTGTTTGATAAGGTAATAAGTCTGTTTTAGGTTCAATATAAAACTGATGATTTGAAAATGTTGGTATAGAAAAGACTAATATTGATGTAGTTGATTTAAGTTAAATATTTGGGTAGTACCAAATAGTTTGAACTAGTAAAATAAAATGATTAGATAAAGGTTTGGGTTCTGATAAAAGGTAGACATAAGCTTTGCTATGATCATTCTTAATAGAAATAGTTAATGCATAGTCATATAAGTTATTGAATGAGTAGCCAAAGCTGTAGATGTGTTGTAAAAAGGTAATAATAGTTTAAGAATAAGAAAGCAGTAGTATATAGTTGCAAAATAGGAATTTATTGTAGTAGGTATTGAATTAGATATTGTCATAGTATCATTTAGCTATAGTGGTTTTATTATAGCCTCTAAAATAGTTTCTAATAATTGAGGATAGGTGTTGTCTAGTTCATTATTCTTTATGATTAAATTAGTATCTAATGTATTATTATTTATTGAAGAAAATTTAGAAGAGATAGATATAGATGGATAGTAGATATAACCTGATAGTTGTAGAAAGAAGTAATCTGATAAGGGTTGAGACACATATGGTAGATGTATATAATATTCATTATAGTCAAGTTTGATTGCTAATCTGAATACATAGTTAAAATTATTATATTGTGTAAAGTTATATTGATAAATGTGTTTAAAAAAGAAGTTGAGTGTTTGTGGATATGAAACTAGAAGTAAATTCAGACATGTTAGCTATTGATTATAGCATGAGTCTGAATCATATAATGTATTGTGAATAGGTTCTTGCAAGACTTTCTTGGTGTTTGATAATTAAATGTAATTCAAGGAAATAGGAAATTCTTCTATAGATTTACTTATTATATGCTTGGCTCTTACAGCTATGAAGAGTACTATAGCCTGCTCTGTATATTGAGCCTAGCCATCATTAACTTTGTTCTCCATGTAAATGGACTTAACCATCCATCTATTTACATTATTCTCTTCTGAAAATGGCTTGTGTTCAATGAAGAACATTATAATTTCAGAAGTGGTAGCTGCATTTATGGGTTCTACAGAAGATTCAATTAAAAAGAATTGTAAGAGTAAGTAAATAAAGAAGTATCTTGGTTAAGGGTTTCAGCATAAGATAAATTTTCATCAGTTTTGGTTTTGGTTTTAAAGGGTTTTGGATTAAAGAAGAGATCTCTTTAAACTTTTTAAGAAAATGAAATTTGATTTTAAATTTATCTTGAAGTAGTTTTTAAGCTTGTAGATAAATTAAAGTTTTATATGTTTCAAGAATTTTGGAATTGAAATAGTTGGTTATTGTTTAAGAATATAAAAATAGGTAATTATTCTAACAAGAAAGTATGTGTTGATAGGTTTGGTTATAATTTTAGTAATAGTTTGTTGTTTATTAAGGTTGTTAATTTTATCATTTTCTGTAACTGCTCTGAAAAAAGCATGAAAATAAAAGTAAAAATAGAAACTACAATGTTTGAAGTTTTCTACAATATTGTTGTTTTGGTAAATTCTGCTTCTGCTTTATCAGCAAGTTTGTAAAGCAAAGGTAGAGGTATAGTATTAAGAAAGGTAGCTTGGTGTTTTTGGTTTTTGTTAAAAATATTAAAGTCAAATTCAAAATTAATTTATCTAGTTGTGTTTTTATTAGAGAGGAGTAGAAAATTTTTCAAATAATTTATCAAAGAAGTCTGTTAATAAGGTTTTAAATTGTGTTTAGTATTTGAAAAAAGAACATTGCAAAGATTATTCTTACTATGTGAACAGGTATGAATATAGAATAGAGCAGCTTTGGTACAAAATAGAGAGCATTTTCTTAGAATATCAATTGAGATAATTTTGAAGTCAGATAAAAGTAGGTTTTTATATGATTTTGTAAGTTTGGTGACAATTTTATATTTGATGTAATTGAAAGTTTTAGTTTCATTGATATTAATAAATTGTTTCTTATAATTTGCAAAAAAGAGTTTAAACCATAATTCAAGATTAGGTCTAAATTTTTTAAGTAAAGAGATATGAAAAGTTTGGAGAAATTCTTATTTAGAAATGTTAAGAGATACATTGATATTATATTTTTCATAATTTTGTATTTTGAAAAGAGGCTAATTAATAGCATCTTCACTAATAAAATAGTTTAAAAAAAAACATATTAATAATATATTAACTGTTTTGACAAATTTTGAGAAGTTGATTGTTTGATATTTATCTTAAAGATAAAGATGAATTCTAGCCAAATTAATTATTACTTAAAAATGGTTTTGTAATGTATAGAGAGAAATAGATTTGTGTGAAAAAAGAATTTTAGCATAATTAAGTTTGATAAAAAGAGTAGTAGTAAATTTGTAAAATAGAACTTTGAATATTGAATATAAACTATCAAATAGAATAGTAACTGATGTATTAATAATTGAATTATGTTGATAGATAATATCTGTAAGAAACCTGAGTTGGGTTCCAGACAGAGTTTTAATAAAATATTTAAAACTCCATTTTGAGGCTAGTTTCTTTTTAGTTGCAGATTTAGTAACTTTTTCTGATACAAAATTGATAAGATAAAGTTTAATAAATTCAAAAATTTGTTAAGACAATGGAGTATTAAAATTAGTGAATAAT
Source organism: Cetraspora pellucida (assembly GCA_910591915.1). Classification (NCBI taxonomy): domain Eukaryota; kingdom Fungi; phylum Glomeromycota; class Glomeromycetes; order Diversisporales; family Gigasporaceae; genus Cetraspora; species Cetraspora pellucida. The sequence goes on along the minus strand of CAJVQA010009940.1, from coordinate 4,345 downwards.
TTTATTTTGTTAGTAATAAGAAATTTTTCAGACCAATTAAGAAGATTTTCTTGAGTTGCAGAATTTTGAGTTTGTTTTGTTTTGTAGCTTTTTTCTTTTTAAGAAGTTAAAGAAATTGTTTAAAAATTTAGATTTTTTTTTCTTTGTTGATAAGAGCAAATTTAGTTGTATAAAATACTGTATGTTATTGTTAATTAAGAGGTTGAGTTTAAGTTGTAAATTTAATTTAAGATTTGGAATACAGATAGAATGAGCAGGAAAACCACATAAAATTTTGGCAGAGGAGTCAAAAGAATGTTTGTCATTACTAAAAAAGACATATAGAATATTAGATTTGTGACAAATGATACAGATATAGGTATGTTGTATATAAGCTTTGATAACTATAGTATTGTGTTTAAGATTTGTAATAGTAGAGGAAATAGCTTTAGGTGAGCTGTTATAATTTAAAGAAAATGATAAAATTTTGGTAACAGGTAGCTAAGAAATAGTATTTTTAGTTTTCTTAAATTGGTTTGTAATTATATCTATAGAAGTAACAAAATCAGAAGTTAGAGAAGGAATAACAGAAGTTTGATAAGATGCTTTAAAATAGTAAATTTTGTTTTTTTTATAACATTTAGTTGGATGAATGACAAATTAGATAGGTTTGATTTATTATAGATTACATTCTTTAACCATAGCACCAAAATGGTCATCATATTTGGCTAAAAAATAATCTAAATCATATTGGTCTAATTCTTGACTAATAGATATAGACATGATTGTTTTGAATTTTAATATAGATTTGATATAAGGATTCTTGAGTTAAAATGGATTTGAATAATATAGGAGTGTAACAAATAAGGGATGTAACAGATAAGAAAATGACAAATAAGAGATGTAATAGATAAGAGGATGTGATAAATAAGTGAAGATGACAAATAGAAAAGTGTTATAAATAGTATGTAACACTTTGTAGATTATCTGTAAATCAAAAACAACTTTAAACAAATTTGTATAAATTTAGAAAGAATATAAATTTGTAATTGAGTTATATTAAAAATAAATTGGGTAATATAAATTAGTAATTCTGTTTGGGTTGGTTTGGACAGAAATAGGCTACAGAAAACTCTCAAAAAAATAAAAATTAAAAAATTAAAAAAAAATTTAAGAATTTTTGCAAGTGAGTTTCAAGTATTTTGTTAATAAATTAGTCAAATTTGGTTCAAATTTGATAAATAATATATTAAAATGAAGCTATTAATAAGCTCTTTTTGTTTGTTCTAATAAGCAAGAACAGTTTACTTAATAAATATCTATAATAAAGTAGATAGAAGTATTTTAGTATTTTATTATTATATCTCTGTGAATAAAGAATTTAGAGATATAAAACTTGGCTATATACATATAAAATTATACTAGAAACAACTTTATTTAGATGCTCAGAAGTAGTTTATTTAATAAAATATTAAGTTATAATCAGTTTTGTACTGTAAAAAATTGGTATAAGTAATTGTTAGAAAGAGTTAATGATTTGTATCCCATAATTATAAATATTAATTTAGCTATAATGTATTATATAAAACTAAATTAGTTAAATATAAAACATAAAAGGCTCTAATATGTTTTTATTAAGAATTAAGTAATCTTAAGAATATTAATAAGAATCAGAAACCTGAATACACTATGTTTTAAAGATATTATTATAATATAAGTTAGATTATATATATAAAGAATTTTAAAAAATAAGATCTGTAATTAGTTACAAATATAATATCTAGTATAGAACCTATATAGTAATGTATAGATAGATTACTTAAATTTAATAACAAAGGTGCATATATAGTTAGCTATAATTTTTTATATAAGAAAAATTCCAAAGTCTTTATATTTATAATAATTTAAATAAAATAGTTTTTAAAAATAAAGACATTATAAAAAAATAAAATAAATAAGTTTATTGTTTAAATTAAAGTTAAAATTAAATAATTATTCTTTAATCTATAGGTTTTTTTAAGTAAATTTGTTTAGAAAATTATTAAAAATATGCTTATAATCTATTTTTTTAAATTTTAAAATATAGATTTTAGTATTTAATACATAATGCACTGCAGTATATTTTTATATTTGATTTACAAATTTGTATATAAAATAAAAATATAACTTTTAATTTATTTTAAAGTTAGGATGAAGTTTAAAATTTTATTTAAGCACTAGTAAATGCAAATTTTAATAAAAAAATTTTTTTATTAGGATTTCAAAGACAGTTTCATAAATAAAATTTTGAGATATTAGAGTTTTTTTAAAAAATTTAAAGAAAAATTTTTGTTTTTGTTATACAAGATCTTTATATTATATAAATTATTTACAAATTTAATTGGCTAAATTATAGAATACATTGTAATACATATGTACTATATCTTTAAACTCTTAAAATATTTATTTAATAATACTTAAAAATAAGAATTATATTAAAGTACAGTCTATCTTTATTTATATCAACCCATTTGAATTGGTTTTAAATTATATTGATAGTGATATTACCAAAAAATTATATTAAACTTAATATATATAAGGAATTTTGATATATAAAACTTTATAAAAATTTGATTTGTGGCCTAGGTTGATATTAATAAGGTTGATATTAATAAGGTTGATATTAACAGGGGTTGACTTTAGTATTTAATTTTATATTATAAAAAATATATATATATTGGTTATAAATTAAAATAGATAAATTTAAAACCTATTTTAAATAAAAAATTATTTATAAATTTTTAGTAAACTCTTTAAATATTAATTTTAAAATTGTAATTCCTAATATAATATTTTAGTTCTAACCTTTAGGATCAATAGCATAACAGTTATGCTCTGAGGTCACAAATCACAAGGTTGTCAGCTTAAATTCTAGTGACAGCAATTGTAAAGATACATTTATAAAAATAGAAAACTGCAACATCATGATATTATAGATCCAGGATATTATTGAATGAACTTATTTCTAGAAAAGGCAAGTGATTTGTGATTGAGAAGTCACCTGATGATAAACTCAAGCTAGAGCTTGATTTGGAATAACTGAAGTTATAAGACATAATATGAGCCTAAAGTCTAACAATGAGAGATACTACATAAATTCATAGCAACAGCTAGTTCTAGATAAAGTCTAATAAAGCCTTCTAATTCCAACAGAATCAGTATGATAGATCACTTTTGGAAAGTTTAAAAATATAGACTAGGTAATTAAGGTCTAGTAACTGAAGACATTAAGAATATTAGTTCAAAAATATAAGACATGATAATAACCTTGTCAAGATTGTTAAAGAAGGAAAAAAAATAAAAATAAAAAATATTTTAGTTCATATAAAGAATAATAAATTTTTTTTATTAAAATGATCTTTTTGGTTATTTGATTTTTATTAATAATTTTTTTGATAATATAATTCTATAAATCATTATAGAAAGAATATACAATTGACAATACATATAATTTTTGAATATTACTTATTTAAAAAATTTGTCTAAACATTTTTATTAATTACTATATCCAAAACTTCTTCTTGGATGTTCTATTTTAAACTTTCTAAACCTGCATCCATATTAATATTACTGAGACAAATTCAAGTTATTGTTTCAATTTTAGAACTTTTATTCTTGAAATAAATCTTTCAGAATCTTTTGTATTCATTTTTATAACTGATTCAGTATTACTATAATAGAATTAACACTTGTAATCAGAATTATATCATTTAAGCATTATACCCTTATAAAGTGTACTCAAATCCCAGTATCTACTTCACAGCATATTCCTTGTATTTTAGTATATTCTTACTTTTTCACCAGACTCCTAATCTAGATAGTCCATATAAAACTACAACTAGTCCATTAATATATTAGGTTGACCCAATATTCTTTTCCTCTAGTTCATTCTGATGACCTAGTTGGTAATACTTCTGAGACTTCCAATCCAAAGGTTCTTGCACATCTGGGTATTATGACCTTAAACCAAGCCTCAAAAATAAGCCCTTACAGTGAGGTAAATTAGTAAACCTGTGACCATAATTGACCTAAACTATACTATCACTAACACTACCCTAACTTAGGCTGAATGATTTACCATGTGATGAGATTAGGGTTGGAAAATTACCATAGTTTTACGTAATTTTACATAAGTTTGTGTAAATTTCTGAAATCAAAATTACATATAATTTTAATCATGTGAATAATTTTTGCAAAAATTTTTATAACGCTGATATTAAAAATAAAAAAATTCGATTTCGAACATAATGATGGATATCTATTAGTGCTGGCTAAACTTTTGTAATGTCGGTAAAATTATCATGTGATAATGCACTATTCAATGTAA
>CAJVQA010009939.1:0-11722 GCA_910591915.1 Cetraspora pellucida | reverse complement strand
TAAGAATATATTTCATAAGCAAAGTATATCCTATATTATTAATAAATTATTATTTTATTTAAAAAATACTAAATACAGTCAACCTTCCATAAATGCACCCCCTTGGGACTATAAGCAAAAATTTTAAACATGTGCATTTAGAGAGGGCGTGCATTTATGAAGAGCATTTTATTAAGTGCTCTATATACTTGGGACTGAAGATTAGTATGTATTTAGAAAGAGCATATATAGTATGTGCATTTATAGAAGGTGCATTTATGGAGGGTTAACTGTACAATTTAATTTTCTAGGCAAATTTGCCTAGAATACAGTTTAAGGGATAAGAATAAGAGTAGTGATAAGGAAAAAGAAAAAATAATAGAATAGAGAAGAAATTAGTTTATATGAAGAATAAAAGAATTGGAGACAATTTAAATTAGATAATAAAGTTAGAGAAATAGTTATAGTCAAAAAAGAATATAACTATATTATTTTTTTTGTTTTTAGTAAAAGATATAAAATTTTTGTCATAAAATAAAGATTATAAAAATAATAAATATTGATTATACTAATAATAAAATAAAATAAAATATATATTTAAGAAATTTAAAGTTAATAGTCTTCTAAATATTATAAGGGTTGAATAGGTTCATATAGTAAAGTTTGTTATTTATTATCTTTTTTGTATTAGTCAGATATAACAAAATTGTTTACTCTTTATAAGAATTACTAGATACTAAAACTTAGAAATATCCTAAGACATAATTAGAGGAAGAAATGCTAATAACCAGACTGTTCATAGCTATATGTAGCCTTTAAATTTTAATAATATAAAGCTAGTACTTGCCAAAATACTATTCATAATATAGCTATTACTTTATATTATTTACAATAAAGAGAATAATTATAACTAATAAAATATATATAAGAAAATAAGATAGATAGATATAATGTTTGTATATAATAGTTAAAAAGTTATCTCTTTTAGTATTTCAGAACATAATAGAACCTAAAAGAAATAAGACTTTACAGATTACATAATCTAATTCAGGTTAGAAAAATTTTAAAATTTTTTTCATCTATATAGCATAGTAAAAGAAAATCATTTTAAAATTATATTTTTTAAAAAATTATTGTTCAAGTCTTTTCATACTATATATTTATATTTTAAGCCATTAAGTAAAGTTATAAAAAAGATCTTTCCAGTTCTAACAAATATTAAAATGTTAAAATAGTTTAGTAAATAGTTTGCTATGATAATTTTAAGAAATGTTGAATATATCTTTTCTCTTTTTAGGATTTCTTTAAAAATCATTTTTATAGATATTGAAAAATATCATTATGAATTAGAGCTAATTTGTGGATCAAATAAACATTTTCTCACTATTATATAGTATAGTAAGAAATGTAAAGAAGGTTTCTGTGAGTAGACTAATATGTGTTTTATTTTTTTATAATCAAAATTCATTGAGATATTAATGAAAAATAAAAACCTTCCAAAAATCATTTTTGTAGTTTCTTCTTTTATAGATATTTTAGTATTTTTGTTAGCAAATTTGTTTTCTATTAATAATTTTTAATATTTCACTAAGGAATAGGTTTTTTTTAAATATAGTTAGTACTAACAAATAATAAAATAATAAAGAATAAAATAATAAAATAAAATAAATAATAAATTTAAAACATGATATTAGCAAAATAAAACAATCTAAATAATTAATTCAATAATTTAATAATTCCAAAATATGTATATATATAGTTGGCAAATAAATTAATAATATTCAAAATTCAAAATTCAAAATCAAAAATAAATCAAAATCAAAAATCAATAACCAAAGACAGAAGATAAAAGTATAAATTTTTTAAAATTCCGAAATTTTAAAATACAAAATACAAAAATACAAAATATAAAATACAAATCAATTCAAATTGAGTTAGTAGAAATATATATTTAAAATAATAATTTCAAAAATTTTAAAATACTTTTTCACAATTATTGTTTCAAAATAAATTTCAAAATAAATCTTTTCTAGAAAGAAAATTGTTTCTTAGAAATAGGTTTTTTAAGAGAGGTTTCTGTTTCTTTTTTAAAATAAATTTTTACTTTTCACCAAAAAGTACCAAAATGTTACAAAGTTGTAGCCTTTTTGGTATAATACAACCAAGTAACAAGGTCATCTGGTATAGTGATTAACTATTGCAAATATATACAGGATAGAGGTATAGTAGTTCACTTTACTATACAGCAACAAGCAAATAGTTCGAGATAGTAACAGTATATAAATTAACTTTATTAAATAAATACATATAGTAACAATCTTATTTATAAAAATTACTTTAAAGAGAAAATATTACACTTTATAATTAAAAGATTATTATATTAGGAGTGTGGCAACTTAGTGAAGTGGTTAAGTTGTTAACCTTCAAAGTAGTAGATTAGAAGTTCAAAACCCACTGATGGCAAAAATTTAAAAAACCATTTATATTATATTGGTATTACAGGAAATAAGTAATATTATGGCAACAGCACTCTGTTAATTAGTTGGAATCAGTACCTGTAACATGGTCACATCAGATAACTGGAGGTTATAGGTATCTGCACAATGTTGGAGTTATATAGAGAAATGCAAACCAGCATCAGGTAGTGCATACCCAAGATAAGTCTTTGTAATTGTGTAAATCTGTGAACTGGGAAACTAAAGCCAACTTAAGAAGATCCAAGTAGAAAGGTAACACAGATCTTTGACAGTACTACTGTAAAAGCTAGATCTAGAAAATAGATACCAATATGAAAAGAATCAGATGAGCAAAAACCTTGAGTGAGAAGTACTACCAACCAGACTATTAGAAGTCTCGAATTAGAAGAAAAAGACCTTAAAAGGCAGACCCTGAAGTACCAGAGACAGGTCATAGTTCTATTAAGCTATCTGGATTGAAAGTCTAAGGTCAAAAACAGGTGTATACTATAAGTACTAAAGATATGAAGTTGGTGCTGGGATCTGAGTAAATTCTGCAAAGGTGAGCCTTATTAACAAGATACTAAATGTGGGTAGTTAGTTAGCAGAGAGGCCCTTTGGAGCTTTACAGTCAGGTGATATACTCTGAAATGTGTAACAGCTTGATGAATGTATAGACAGAAAGGTTATAGTTAGATTAGACAGCACTTAGATGTACAGGAACTTGTGTACTATTTGTTAGTATAAGTATAGAGATCAAAGTATTTAAATAAGTAATCTTTTAGTAAATTGCAGGTATGGCAGCTAGTGTAGAACCTGCTATGTGAGTGGACTACTTAAAATAAACAACCAAAAGTTGTATATGTAGCTAGTTGTATACTTACCTTGTACAAGTTATATAATTATAATTAAAAATACAATCAAGGCAATAGCCACCAATAACTATAGCCTTAGTAAAGCAAAAAAAAAAATTATTATATTGAGATTGAAGTATAGAAACTTAGAATTGGCAAGAAAGGATAAAAGATATTCTTTATATATCTTTTTACTAATGTGAATAGTAGAGATTTAAGCAACATTACTTGATATTGTATTTGAAGTAATAGAAGTTCAAAAAACATTAGATATTATTGTACTTAGAACAGTAGAGGTTCAAACAACATTAAATAATACTGTGCTTAGGAGTAGTAAGGACTGTGCAAAGGCAACTGGAGATATTATTTATATCATTTGTTATTTGTGCTTAAAACATTTAAGGCTTATGTTTAGACACTTGGATTTGTGTAAAAGTACTTAGAATTTGTGTAAAGATATTTGAGATTCATGCAGAAACACTTGAAATTCATGTTGAGAATATTTGAAATTCTTGTGCTGCAGCACTTGGCACAGTAATTTGGTACTAGAATATATAAAACTTATACAGAGGTACTTGGAATTTGTAAGATAATAGTAATATTACAAATGTTATTTAGTGTCATATAGCTGTATTATATTTCTAATAGCCAATTAAGATTTTTTTTATCTATCTACTATATAATATAACTATTGATTAACTAATGACTAATAACTAATAATAAATATAAAAAAAAATTTTATTAAAATATAAAAACTAATCAAATATGCAAAGACAAAAAAAGAACCAAAGAGTAACAGAAGAAGAAAGAAGCAAAATAAATAAACAATTAAAAGAACTAAGCAAAAAAATAAGTACAAAATTACTAAAATTACAAAGATAATAATTAAATGCATAGATAGAAGATATGAAGGATTGGAAAAAGCTATTACAAGAAAGAAAAAAAAAAGAATAAGAGCAAGTTCAAAAAAAACAAATAGAAGAAAATATAGATAAAAGATATGAAATAATTAAGACAAATCAAGAAAAAATAATAGCAAGTCTACTAAATAGACCATATAAGAAGTATTACTTAACAGATTTATCAAGCAAGTTAAAAAAAAAACAAGTTTGCTAACAAAATTAGAAAAAGTCAAAAAAGAAGTAACAGAATACTACAAGAAGCAGTTTAGGAAAAGAAACACCAAACTAAAAGAGATGTCAGAAAAGTAGAAAGAAATATACAAACCACAAAAAAACATAAAAGAAGAATAGTACATGAAAGTTGAACAAGAAATTAAAAAGAAAAAATAAGAAGAAGTACTAAAAGAGCTAAAAACAGAAACAGCTTTAAGTATATTAAGAATAAGCTATATTTTGATAAAGTGAGCTGAAAAAAAAACACAAGTATTTAGAAGTTTTGCAGATCTTTGTTTAGAAGTAAAAGAGATACCAATTAAATAGAAAATAGCACAAGTCTATCCAATACCAAAAGATGTTAATTAGGAATGTAGTTTAAACAATATTTGACAAATAGGACTAATAGAAATATTTAGAAAAGTCATAATAAAGATGATAACAAAAAAGCTTGTCAGGATATTTATAAAAAAGAAATATTCAGAGAACCAAATTACACAAGCTTTCAGAGTGACTCAACAAAACAACCAGTACATATTCTAAATATGATAATAGAAGAAGCAAGAGAGAAAAACAAAGAAGTATAAATACTTTTGCAAGATATAAAAAAGGCATTTGACTTAGTTCTACTTGAAAGTCTTAAATTAGCATTGCAAAGGGTTAAGATACTTGAAAGGATATTGAAATATATCTTAAACCTGTTTTATAGAAGACAACTAAGAATTATTACAGCCTATGGCCTGACAAAAGAAATAATAGCAGAAGATGGTATAAATCAAGATAAAGTAATATTATCATTAATATGGTAATTCTTTTATAATCTATTACTAGAAAGAGTACAAAAAGATAAAAGTTTAGACTATATAATAGAGCAACAAATAAAGAAAAATATGCAATGCAACAATATTACAAAGTATTATTAAGCAACAATTGCATATGCAGATGATACAACATAAATTGCAAATAGTAGATAGCAGTTAGTAAAGATCTTAGAAATAGCAAAAGAGTTCTTCATGATGAATAATATAAAGATAAATAAAATAAAGTCAAAGCTGCTAATAATAAACACAAAATTGAAGAAGGAAGAAAAAGATGTGATATTTGAAAAAAGCAAAATAACAGAAGAACCAAAAAATAAGATAGTTCAATTATTAGAAGTATGGCTAAACAATAGAATGCATAAAATTCTAGTAAAGAAAAAGGCAAAAGAAATAATAAGCTAAACAATAAGAGATCTTAGATACAAAAAAATGACAATAAGCCAAATTGCATACATAAACAATATAGTTATAATATCAAAATTAAGTTACATGCTACAACTAACAAAAATGTTAAAAAAAAGTTTAAATAAAATACATTAATCAATAATAAGTCTAGCAAAACAGAAGAGTAATTTGCAAAGAACATTAGAGAACTGCATAATGAAATACAAAAATCTTGGAAGTTGTAGAACATTATAACAAGAGATAATAATAAAGCAAATAAATAGACTAGTAACAAGATTAAACAGATAAGATAAACTTGATCAGGTAAAAAACTAAGAATAATACAAAGCTACCAAAAAACAGGCCTAACAGAAGACATATAGAAAGTAGAGAAGATACTAGTAAACACAAATAGTTAAAAAAATAATTTGGCTTGCTTAACAATATTAAAAGCAAAAAAATTAAAAATAAACATAAAAACAGAAGACAATTTATAGACAATGTTTGGATATGATACTAAAATAAACAAGCTTGTGAATACTAATCTATGAAAGAGAAGTAGAACTAGAATAAATAAAGAAAGTTTAGTATATTTAAACCAGCTGCTTGATACAAAAGAAGAAAAATTAATTATATGACAACAGTTAAAAAATTACCAAGGTCTGTTAAGCAAGGAGAAAAAAGCAGATTGGTTCAAAATAATAGAACAAAAAGTGCTTAGTAAGCCAAAAAGTAGAGAGATTAAAAGATGCTTCAAAACAAACAAGCAAAATATATAGACAATGCAAATTAAATAGGAGAGTATATTAGAAGACAAGAGAAGAAAAAAATGGATAGTTTATAGTACACAAAACTATAAGCAGTTGAGAAAAATAATTAAAAAAAAAAAAAGAAAATACTAGTAGAACACTGGCAAATGCAAAGTAGAAAAAATGAATTAGCTGTTAAAATAGAAAGATGCAAGAGCTGTACAAGAGCAGAAGAGCAAACAGAAGATAGTTGCCAACAGTGGATCAGAACAGACAGCAAAATTAATATAGTTTCAGATGTGTTAATAAAAAAAGGCAGTAATAAAATTAATATAGCAATAAATCAAATAATAAAAACAGTAAAAATAAAAAGACCAGAAGCTAAAGAACAAGAACTCAAAAGGATTAAAACAATAAAGGAGTTAGAAATAGAAATTATTAAATGACAAAGATTAAATAAGAACATTAACCAAGAAATAATAGAAGTCTTAAGAAGAAATATAACAAGAAACAAGAACAAGTATATAATATATATAGACAGCATAACAAATATAAAAACCAAAGAAGATACAGTAACTGAAAATAGAATGAACATAGAATGTATTCAAACAAATGAAACACAAAAGTGGTTAGAAGAAGAAATAGCAATAGGCCTAGAGGGATAACAAACATCAACAATAGCAAAACTAGTAGCAATATGAATAGCAATATTAACAATACCAAAGAGAAAGCAAGTAGAAATATATACAGATAGCAATGCAGCAATAAGAAACATTAATAAAGGCTTAAAACAAACAAATAAAAACAAGGTCTTTAAAAAGAAGAATGCAATATGGATAATAAAGATCAAAGATCTTATTATAACAAAAAACATTCAGATAAAGTTAGTTAAAATAAAAAGTCATAGTAAAGATAAATAGAATGACAAAGCTGATAGCTTGACAAAGAAAGAAGTGACAAGCAAGAAGATAATACAAGCTGAAAAAGTCAGTTATAAAAAAATAGAATACTGCTTAGAATGGAAAAACAAATGAACTGACATACTAGCAAGATTGCTATATAAGTTAATAACAAATATAAAATTAGGAGCAGAATAGAGAAAACAAAAACAATTAAAGAGTAGAACCAAAATCAGAAGTTACAATTTATAATTGAACATATTTTTGAAAAAGACTAAAAACAATGAAAGAAGTGCACTATACAATGAGAAGAATTAGTATCAGAAGAAGTGCATTTATAAAATATATAATAGACAAGCTTCTGATTCTAGAAGAACTAAACAAAAGAAAACCAGATGTATATACAACAACTAAATGCCAAGTATGCAGAGATAAAGTTAAAGAAATACAAATGCATTTAGCAGCATGCAAAGGTCAAAAGAGCTTATAAAAAAAAATTCAAAAAGTGACTATTGCAACAGCCTGAAAGAAACTTAAAGAGAAGGAAAAAGTTTGAATTTCTTTATATGTATTATATACAGTACTTTTTGATAAAACAGAAGCAAAAGAAATAAGAATAAAAAAGGCTTTAATTAAAGGCCTAATTCTAAGAGAAACACAAAATCAATTATAGCAGCTTCTAAATACAAAGTCAAGATAGCAGTTTGCAAATGTAATAGCAAGTACAGTCTAAAACACATTTTACAAACAAGTATAAAGAATCTGATATAAGAAGATTAGTAAATAGAAGAAAGAAGTAGAAATAACAGGTAAGGTAAAAAGAAAAAGGGAAAAAAAAGCTAAAATTAAGTAGAAGAAAAAAGACAAATTAGCAAAAAATAAAAGAAAAAGAAAACAAGAAAAAAAGAAAAACAAATCAGAACAGAAACACAGAAGACAATTGTAGAACTTGTTGTAAAAAAGAGAAGATTCTTTTATTATAGACTTTAAGTAGTTAAACAAGTAGCTTACTTCTGCTTAAAATAATGCAACAGATTGCACTTAGATACTATTAAGGTGGCCAGGTAATGCTAAACTTAGTTGTTAAGAACATTTATGTAATTGCAAATGTAATTTCAAAATCTTAATAAAGTACTAACATGACTGCTTAAGAAAAAAAAAAAATAAATAATAAATATAATATAATATATAAAATACAATAATAAATATATATATATAACTACTAATACTATTTTATAATATATTATGCTAATATCTATTTTGTAACACTATATAATTTACATAATTAAAAATCTTTCTTATAGTAAGAATATCATTAACTAATAATATTAATACTATATATTTGTTTTTTATTATATATAAATATTATTAATAATTTTAAATTAATAAAAAATTCCAATAACTCATTAATGATTAGTACAAAATAGTAATTTTTTTTATTTTTTTTTATTTTTTTTATTTTTAAAGCTGATGTTATTGGTAGCTACTGCCTTTATTTGTGTTTTTGGTTAATGCATTACATATGATTTGTACAAAGTAAGTGTGCAACTAGCCACATGTATAACTTTTAATTACTTATTTAAGTAGTCTGCCCAAGGGTTCTACACTAGCTGCCATGCCTGTAACCTACTAGGAGGGTACTTATTTAAGCACTCTGATCCTTATACTACATTCAGATGAGTAACACCTAATTCTCATACAACTAAGTGCCATCTAACCCAATATTTAGCTTTTTCCTTTTGTACATCTATCAAGCTGTTAAACATTTCAGAATATATCACCTAACTGTAAAGTTTTGAGATATCTTTTTGTTAACTATCTATTCACTCTAAAGAATATTAACAAGGCTAGCCTTTGTAGAGTTCATCCAAACCCTAGCATATACTTCACAGCATATCTCTAATATTTATAGTATACCTCTGCTTTGATCTCAGACTCCTAATTTAGATAGCCCAGTAGAACTATGACCTGTTCTTAGTATATTGAGCCAGCCTAATATCCTTTTCCTTCAGTTCAGTTTTGGCAGCCTAGTTGATAGTACCTCTCACCTGAGGTTTTTGTCTGTCTGGCTCCTCCACATTGGTATCTGTTTCCTAGGTCTAGCTTTTATAGTAGTACCATCGAAGATTTGTGTTATCTTTCTACTTAGGTCTTTCCAAGTAGGCTCTGGTTTCCTAGTTCTATGGATTTACATAATCACAAGAACTTATTTTAGATTTGCACTGCCCAGTACCAGTTTGCATTCTTCTGTGTAACCAAGATTACACAGATGTCCTGTGACCTGCTAGTCATGCTGGTGTGATTATAGTTATAAGTATCCTATTCCAACTAATCGACAGAATGCCATTGCCATAATATCATCTATGTATTATATAGATGATTATTCAAATTTTTGCTGTCTGTGGATTTTAAACCCACTACTTACCACTTGGAGGTTGACAACTTATTTACTTTACTAAGTTGCCACACTCCTACAAAATAGTGATTAATTTAATGTTTACTAGATTAATTAGATTCTGATATAATATTTAATATTAAAATATTATTTGTTTTAAATCATTTTTTATATAATAAAATTACAAAACTCTATAAATTATCTTATTATTATGAACTATATAATTAAATAATTGAAACTAGTATTTTTAAGTTCAGTTTAGTTTAGTTCAAGTTTATGAACCAAGTTTATTAAATCTAAATTACAGATTTTGCAGATCATTAAACCTGAACCTAAACTAAACTTAAAATTTATAAATTTAAATTAAACTTGAACTTAAAATTTAATTCAGTTTAGGTTTAGTTTAAAGTTCATGAACATATTCAAGTTTAATATTATATATATATTTTTTATATATAGAACAAATTTGCTTAGAAAATAAAAATAGGAATAATTAATAAAATTTTGAAAATTATAATATTTTTTATAATTTTATTATTAAAATTATAAAAATTGTTATAATTCTTAAAATTTTACTAATTAATTTTATCTTTATTCTTTAAATAATTTTTTTTTTTTTTAAGATAACCTCTTTGGTCTTTTGACTTTTATTAATCACTTATTAGTATTGTGGTTCAATAAACTATTACAGAAAAGCGTACAATTGGCTATACATGTAATTTTTCTATATTACCTATTTAAGAAGTCTGCCTGAAGGTTTTCTACCAATTGTCATACCTAACACATCTGCTTGGATGTTTTACTTTAAACTCTCTGAATCTGTAATTTATTAATATCACTGAGTTATCCCAGATGCTCAGATCATCATCTCAACCTTAGGACTAATTTATTCTCAAGATAAACCTCCAGAGCCTTCTGTATCCATTTTTATAGCTGACCTAGGTATTGCTATAGCAGAACTAATATTTGCAATCAGAGCTGACCATTAAACCATTATGCTCTTGTAGAGTTCACACAAACCCTAGCATCTATTTTATAGCATATCTAAAATACTTTAGTATATTCTTGTTAATTCATCAAACTCCTAATTCAGATAGCCTAATAGGACTTATGACCTGTTCATTGGTATATCAAGTTGGCCTAATATCCTTTTTCTCTGGCTTGATCTAGCAGCCTGGTTGGTAATACCCCCACCTAAAGGTTTTTGCTTATCTGGCTACTTCGACCTTGGTATTCATTTCATAAGACTAGTCTTTATAGTAGGGCCATTGAAGATTTGGCTACTTCTTTGCTTGAGTCTTCCCAAATGGATTTCTTGTTACCCAATTTTAACAGATTTACATAGCCACAAGAACTTATCTAGTGTTTGCACTAACTAATTGCCAGGTTGTATTTCTTCATATAATTACAATCTTGTTTCAAAAGACAATGTTATATAACCTGTTACACAAATGCCCTATGACCTACCAGTCATGCTAGTATAACTGCTATTACAGGTATCCTAATCTAATCATTAGTAACAGTTGTCATAATAAAATATTACATAGGTGATTATCCAAATTTTTGCTGTCGATGGGATTTGAACATCTAAACTACCACTTGGAGGATTGACAACCTAACCACTTCACTAGGTCACTACACCTTTTAAATAACTTTGTTCTAGATATAAAAATAATTATTTAGTATATATTTTATTTTATAATTTTTAGTTCTAAAAGGATGTGGGTCTCATAGTTTAATTGTTAAGCTCCCATACTTCCACAGTCAAGGTCAATGGTTCAAGTCTGACTGGAGGAAAAATCAAAAAGATTTTAGCCTCTGTAACCTATAAGAAGCTAGTAATTGAACATGAAGCCCTGTGGTTAAGTTCAAGTGCAGTACATGACAGAAAAAGGAATTCCCGAAAGAAGACCAACTTTGCAGAGAGCAGGCACTATGGGTGACAGCAGTGTTACAGAAGGTTCTGTTATATGAAGTATTGCGCATATAAGTCCTCCGGAGACGGGGCAGTACCAACATCTTCATATTCAACTTGGGAAGTAATTGATTGGGAGGGTGATACCAAGGTAA
>CAJVQA010009938.1:0-11723 GCA_910591915.1 Cetraspora pellucida | reverse complement strand
TATATAAAACATGTACCCACTATAAGTATTAATAAAAAGCTCGGACCAAAGAGGTCACCTTAATACTGAAAAAAAAAGAAATCAGGCAGATTAACATTTTTTAAAAAAATTAATTCCTTATTTCGATGAATTTCGAAACTATTGTCGTCATTTAATAGTTAAAAGAATGCTTAGTTTTTAAGCTTCCTTTTAACTATTAAATAATGACAATAGCTTCGAAATTCATCGAAATAAGGAATTAATTTTTTTAAAAAATGTTAATCTGCCTGATTTCTATTGACGGCAGCCCATATAATAACTTATCATACATTACAAATTTTGAATATACTTAAATGTAACTTATATGTAAAATAAGTATGTAAGTTACAACTTTACAACCCTGGTTGTAATGTTACATTTGTGTTATCCAGATCCCAAAGTATTTACGCCATTTGCAACGTACGTATAGCAAAAATCACAATTTGCTTTTTAGAGACTAAGTACATATAAATAATGAAATCGTATATTCCATAATTTTATTGAGCCGAGAATTTTAAGAAATATTTGATTTGAATGTGTTACTTTTAAATTGATTGTACATTACATTACGGTTCATTTAATTGACAAGTTTTTTTTTTATAAATCATATTAACTTTAATTCTAAACCTAACGACAATGGCCAGAACTACTTTGTCGGTGAAATTACTATCAGTGAAATAAACTGTCGATGAAATAAACTTATCGGTCAATGTACTGTCGGTGAAATAAATGGTATCAAATTAGAGTTTATTTAATGTATAATCGTACGTAGCACATTAAATCGAAATTATCGACTTCAATAAAATAATTTATTGATGTTAATAATTTAGGAATTACTCTTTATATAATGATTATTTATAGAGTATAATAGATTTAATGCACTTACACATGTACATACGTCCAGTACAAGAAATCTAGAACCACAATCTCCTTATAGAGGTGAAGTATATCAAAGTATAAATAAGAGATATTGAAATCAAATATTTCCTAAATTATTAACATCAATAAAGTATGCATGTAGCGGTAGATACTTATTGAAGTCGATAATTTAAGAAATACCCGATATGAGTACCTTATGCCATGGGTCCTTCGTATCTCAAAAATTCCCTATATATCTAACATTAAAACTTGTGTTCTACGAATAAAATTTCACTCCGAAAACTTTTACTTAGAGGTCAGAAGTTAGTTATCATAGTAAAATTTTGTGTTATTTACGTTTCTTTTACAATATCTTATATTTTTCATGTTTGTTTGGTTGCACAAAATCCTATGATTCTATTGTGATCTTCAGCCCGGGATTTTCGGTATCCATCTGGTATCAATGTGTTGCATGATTATACACTACACTAGGTAAAACTTTAAAAAAATACGTCAGAGTCAAATTAAGTATGCACAATATTTAAATTATGCATAGTGGTGGCTATGCATAATAATATTAGGATTTTATGCTTGTATGTACTGTACATTGAAAAGGCAGGTAACATAGAGGTGGCGGAAAAAATTCGTGATCAAATGATTTCTGATCGTTCTGAACCAATCAACATACAAGCTTATATATTATTGTATTGTTAATGTTAAGTTACGTATTGAGTCACAATCATCTAATCGCAAATTGTTTCTGCCACCACTAAAAAGGTAAAATGGCATATGGGTCGGAATATTGATAACACTAATATAATGCTACAAACGCTATAATTCTCTAACCCTAATAATTGAAAAACTTTGATTTTGAATAGATTTGTCCGAGTAATAGAGTTATTTAGGGCTCTAAATTATGCCAAAGGCCTCTTAATATGAAATCACGGGATTTAATGGCTAATACATCCTAACACCTACATTAATATAAGTTTACTTCTTGAGGGGAATTAGTAAAGCGAATGAATGTATATTGATCTCGAGTCAAGTTATTCAATATTGAAAGTAAATGATATCTTCTCTTTATATACATAATTTTTCATATATTTAAATCCAGAAAATTCCAAATTCTTTAAATATCAATTTCTTAAATTTCTAAAATTTTACGAACTTCTGCCATCGTGGCACTGGGATAATAGTATTTTACGTTCTCCGATTAGCTAATCTTTTTAAGTTTGTATCACTCGCGAAAATAGGGCATATTGTTTCACGAAATTTCACATTGATTACATATCTATACATTAAATTCCTTTTAAAATGATGTTACTGAATGAATGCCTTTTAGGAATGTTTAAAAACTTTAAAGCTGACTATTCAATTTTATTTTCGTGCCTTCTTGTTAACTGTCAATTATGCAAAATTATTATACCAATATTCTGGAGTGAACAAACTACTCATTTTTGGCGATAGAAAACTTATAAAAATGTGTCAGTAGACTAATGGAATTAAAAATTGGCTTGTTGAAGAATATCACTTGCATAGGTAAGATGATTTAACTTTTATTATGGATGTCATCGTTTACAATGTTTCTACGAATAAGTAAGAAACTTAAATATTTAAATTATCGGTTAGATCATTTTAATTCCGAAGAAATAAAACAATTAATGAAACGTATTAGTTTAACCTATCATTTAGCAAACTTGGTTATAAGGAAAGTGTGGTGCTAGCAGAGGCTCTTAATAACAATATCACTCTAATTTCTTTTAAACATCAATAATAATAATATTGGATTTAAAGAAGCCAAAGAATTAGCAAAAGCTATTAGTAAAAATGAAGCTTTAACTCATTTAATTATTAACTATAATATTGGTTTTATTTGAGGAAAGGCAATTGCAGTTGCTCTTTATAATAACACTACTTTGACTTCTCTAAATATTTGTGAGAATAAATGAGGTTCTATGGGCACAAAAGTATTAGTAGAGCTCTTTCTAAAAATAATAATTTAACTTCTTTGGATATTGGAAATAATTTTCTAGATTTTTAAGGTGTAAAAGTATAAATAAAGGTTCTTCGCAAAAACGCTACCTTAATTTCCTTGGATATTTCATCTAATCTAATCGGTTTCGAGAAAAGAAAAATGATAGCATAAGCTCTTCGCGCAAGCATTACTTTGATTCATTTAAATATTTACAATGATAAACTTGGTTTTAAAGGAGTGAAAGCGTTAGTAGAAGTTCTTTATAAAAACAGCGGTTTAAAAACTTTATTTATTCATTCTAATTAAGCTGGTTTTGAAGGTGAAAAAGCATTGTCAGAAGACTTTGCATAAGCACTACTTTAACTGCATAAATATTTGCGCAAACGGTATTGATTTCAGAGAAAGAGAAGCAATAGTAAGGGCTCTTTGCACAAATAAACTTTGACTTCATTAAGTATTAGTTATAATGATATTAGTTTTAAAGGAGAAGAATTCTCCAAGATTCTTTGTATAAATACTAGTCTAAAGTCCTTAAATATTAAAGCAACTAAGCTTTGTTTTAAAGGATAAAGGTATTTGCAGAAACTCTTTGTAAAAATGGTACTTTAACTTTTTAAATATTAGTGGTAATGAAATTGAGTTTAAAGGAAGAAAAGCATTAGCAGAAGCCTTTGTATAAACACTACTATGACTTCCTTAGATCTTTCTTATAATGAGCTTTATTTTGAAGTCAGAAAAGCCTTAGGAGAAGCACTCGATAAAAATTTTACATTGACCTACTTGAATCTTTATTGCAATCCAATTAATTTCAAAAACTGTAAAAATATAGAAAATATAAGTGTATTAAAATTATTTTTCTTGCCAAGGCCATACTAGCTTATTTATTAAATAATAATTTCAGTGAAAATAGATTATTTAATTAGTAATAATGAGATTATTGTTGTATAAAATGCAATAGAAAACAATATATTTTCCTGATTAAGTCGCATTGATAAAATAATTCAGCGATATATGTTATGACTGAAATTGACACTCACCTGAAGTGACAACATATATAAATAACTGGTAATTTTGGTAAATCCCAATAACTCTGGGTAAAATTAAACTTGGCAATATCCGGCCTTTAATGTTTTCGTATTCTATTAGAATTATAAGCCGAATATTACCAGGACTTAATTTTTATCCGGAAATTATCGGAATTTTGGAAAAATTTAAATATTATCAAAAACAAAGAATTTAAAACTAATATTATGAACATTTTAATTATTTTAATGGCGTAAATAATTGGTCATGACCAAATGTTCATACTTAGCCTTATTTTTAATACAGTCAGATCTCATTTTAATTATTTTAATGGCGTAAATAATTGGTCATGACCAAATGTTCGTACTTAGCCTTATTTTTAATACAGTCAGACCTCATTATAGTCATTCTTCACATAGTCACAACCTTCTTATTTATAACACACTATTTTTTTTAGCCTTGTTTATTATAAAATAGATAAATTTTGACCTTTATATTAGTGACAAAAAGGGAAAACCTGTAAATCATGAGTCAACTTTTTATAATCACCAATTTTTCTGATGGTTATATCAAAGTCTGACTGTACATTGCATATTATACAAATTGGTAAGGCTATATGTAAAGCATCAAAATTCTAATATAACTTTGTAAAAGAGGTGTTAAGACTTCGGTTTACATTGTTTGGTGTCTATTTATCGTGCAATTAGGGCTGAATAATTATTTAAATCTTTTAGAAAAGTATTTGTCGTCTCTTTTCGAATATAGTTTACTAAATACTATTACGCATGTAGATAGGAATTACTGTATGTACCTTATCACTGCATGCTGCACAATCAAAATCCACAATATTACAAATTTTTATGGGACTAGACATATGATTGATTTTATTAAACGATTGACCATCCCATTGTTACACGCACGTCTTCAATAGAGGTTATACAATAGAATTATTATTCAAAAATAATAAAGGGTAAAAACGCTAATACGTATTAAAGATGTTTTAATTAATTGGATTTGTAGATAGTCACGTTTTAATCTACATTAAATAGCCAATCAAATAAGCTCCTCCTACAACATCCTCTATTCCTAATCTAGTAATCAATTTAAATTAACGATAGCACGTCTGAAGTCAGATTGTGTAGATCACCAAATCGAAAGAGCATAAAGAATAAACTTTAGCGCAGGCTTTAATTGATATTCTATATTTAAATATATTAATATAACTAAAAATTCCGTGCCGAACACTTTTATTTAGAAGACAAGCTGTTGACATCGTAGTAAAATCTTGAGTTATTTACTATTTTTCTGTTTTTTCAATATTTTTTATTTACTACAATCGACAATGCAGCAATGATCGACACAAAATGTCACAACTACAGAACTACGTAATTCCTTGTTTCACAACATGACATGATTTCGGAGATTTTATTTTACGGAGACGAATCAGATTCTACTGAAGTTCCAAAACTTCATTTACAGAAACAAGGTTATTAATTCTAGTTTTTCGCTTTACGGCACTCAAATAGTGAACTAATCTAGTGCCTGCTTTTTTATGAATTTACATATTAATACTTCTTATTAAATAAACTATACTGTTATTCGTCTGACTAAAATAATATAATGTTCATAATTCGGATGACTTTCAAGTTAAATGGAATTCCCTTTAGTTATAAAATTTTGTTTTAGGAAAACTAATGAACAACTCTGCTGATGAACAAAATAAATTTTATATTAACTAAAATATGATGTGTATTTTATGAAATGTCAACTAAAATTGGTCAAACAGTCAAAGACAACGTTCTTTTGAATACTTTATTAAATTTTTGCAAAACCTCAATAGAAAGATAAAATTATTCAAACATATAAATAACTCAAGTAAAATTCATTCAAATTAGAATTAACTATGAACTATAGAAAAAAAATTCGGAATTCATCCTCCAGTTATTCTGGAAATGCACATTATTACAGAACAAAACATGTACCATACTAAAGTACCCTGTTGATGCGATTTTTTTGCATAATAAAACTTTATAAATCACATACATATATAATAATATTTTGAAGACTGGTTCACAAAATAGTTTATATAATTAATTTAGGTTGACATGTATAATTTATACCTGGCGTTATTTGAGAGCAAAAATTTATCTTATACGTTAGTAATATACAAAGAATCTTCAATAAGTAGTACTTCCATACCTTGAGAATAACCCTCGGGTAAAAAAAAAACGTAGATCGGTATGGGTACAAAAAAAACAAAAAAACTTAAAACCGACAAGGCTAAATTAAATAAAAAACCTCCTAGTTATTATAAATTAGATTGCTGCATTACTTAGAATTAATAAATATGTTTAATTACAATATGTATCTATAAAGAAAAAAAAATTTCACTCAATTTTGTCAGAAGTAATTATGATTAACATAGTTTTTATGAATAACGGACAATCCATACTAATACTTTGACACTGTAAAGATTTATTTGTCTGTTTGTGATTTCAAAACTGGGTAGGTAAGTTAGTGATTTGCAACAACTGGTGATTAATAATTTCAATGGTGGGTGGAATAGTGCTTTTAATAATGGGCGTTTGTGATTTTAAAAGTGGGTTAGCAACTTGAACATCAAGTGAATTTACTGTTTCAACAGTAATTTAAACAAGTTAACGAGTGTTTACGGTTCGAGTAATGATAAAGATTTTACGAACAAGATTTTGTAGTGTAAGTTCATGAATTAGCAGCGACTTCAACTATGGATGTTCGTTTCAGCAGTGCAGATTCGTGGCTTTGACGGAGATGGGTCGTGATTTTTATAGTGGGTGAAGAATATACAATACGTGACAACTATGATCAGCCAACCAATTGGAAATTAGATTTTGGGAACGCACACCATTTCTTTCTTGGCTAACCCATATAAACTTCGTTTCATCCGTTATAGCCGGATACATGAGAAAGCAGGTTAGTCTGTTTTTGGGGCAAATAAAATGCCAAATTTGGAATAGGCCGGAACTTATTGAATCGATAAGATACCGATTTCGGTATACTCCGGTAGTATATTATCCCTACATCATAACTTACGTATAAATTCGGTCATCGAAAATTTCCGAATAAACTATCAGAATTTAAATTTACTCCAAAGTTAACTTATCAGGTTTTACAGGAGTAAATACAGAAATAAGTATTTCTGTAAAGTTCCCATTATATAAGCTGTATTACTGCCACAATTATGTAAGTTAATTATATGAACTACATATAGTAATAGTAAATACTAACTATAAAGGTTTCACAACATTTAAATCGATTATATATTTGCATATCAAAATGCGAAACGCCTATTTCATTGTTGTTTGTATACACTAAATTCTTAACTTTTTTAAAATGTTAAAGTTACCTAACGAATGCCTTTTAGAAATATTTAATACCTTTAAAGCTGATTATTCAAGTTTATTTTCATGCCTTCTTGTAAACCGTCGATGGTGTAGAATTATTGTACAAATTTTATGGAGTGAGCCCACCGTTCATTTTTTCGATAAAAGACTCATTAAAATATATCTTTCATCATTAAATTCTGAAGAACAAGCTTTTTTAAACTCTTTTAAGATTATTATTCCAAATTATCCAAAACCATTATTTGAATATTCAAGTTATACCGCGTCAGTTGGCTTTTATTTAACTGATGGAGCTGAAAATTGGTTTACTGAAGAATATAACAAGGATATATCTAATAAAAAATATAATATGGATTTAACTAATGAAGAATATAATATGAATAGATCTAATAATTTAAATGTTATTATAGATGCAATTAAATGGTCTTTGATTGCGATGTTTCTACGAACAAGTAAAAGACTTAAATATTTAAAACATCGTTTGGATCATTTTGATTCCGAAGAAATAAAACAATTAATGAAAAGTATTAACAAAAGTACTAGTTTAACTTCTTTAGATCTTTCATTTAGCAATCTTGGTTCTAAGGAAAGTGTGGCGTTAGCAGAGGCTCTTTATAACAACATTACTCTAACTTCTTTAAAGATCAATAATAATAATATTGGATTTAAAGAAGCCAAAGAATTAGCAAAAGCTATTAGCAAAAATAAAACTTTAACTCATTTAAATATTAACTATAATAATATTGGTTTTATTGGAGGAAAGGCAATTGCAGATGCTCTTTGTACTAACACTACTTTGACTTCTCTAAATATTTGTGAGAATAAACTAGGTTCTATGGGTACAAAAGTATTAGTAGAAGCTCTTTTTAAAAATAATAATTTAACTTCTTTGGATATTGGAAATAATTTTCTAGATTTTGAAGGAGTAAAAGTATTAATAGAGGTTCTTCACAAAAACACTACCTTAATTTCCTTGGATATTTCATCTAATAAACTCGGTTCCGAGAAAGGAAATATGATAGCAGAAGCTCTCCGCACAAATACTAGCTTGATTAATTTAAATATTGACAATAATCAACTTGGTTCTGAAGGGGTAAAAGCGATAGCAGCAGCTCTTTATAATAACGTCACTTTGAAAACTTTATCTATCAGTGATAATGATGCTGGTTTTGAAGGTGGAAAAGCAATTGCAGAGGCTCTTTGCATAAATACTACTTTGACTTCCTTAGATATTCGCAATAATGAAATTGATTTTAAAGGTGGTGAAGAAATTGCAAGAGCTCTTCGAATAAATTATACTCTAACTTCTTTAGATATTGGTTATAATGAGGTTGGTTTTAGAGGTGGAGAAGCATTTGCCAAGGCTCTTTGTAAAAATACTACCCTAAAATCCTTAGGTATTCAGGAAAATGAACTTGGTTTTAAAGGGGTAAAAGCATTAGCAAATGCACTTTGCAAAAATGTTGCCTTAACTTCTTTAGATATTAACGGCAATGATATTGAATTTGAGGGAGGAATGAAATTAGCAGAGGCTCTCTACCTAAATACTACCTTAACTTCCTTAAATCTTTCTTATAATAAGCTTAATTTTGAAGTCGGAAAAGCTTTAGCAGAAGCTCTCTATAAAAAAAATATTACATTGGACCACTTAAATCTTTGTTACAATCAAATTGATTTCACAAATTGCAAAAATACAGAAAATATAAGCGTATTAAAAAAATTTTTTCTACAAACGCTACATTAAAATTAATAAAATAAACATTAAATATTGCTAGCTTTGTTTCGTGTTTCATTAGTTAATTTCTCTTTGTTATATTAATTCAAACCTCTCTGAGAATAAATTGTCCACTAACAACAATAAAGAATACGTCTTAATAGCGTTTTTGAAATTTTCAACATTAGTAAAACATTGGTTTGCTGAATTGCATTATATTAATCATTTAAATCATGTACTTTCACAATTAGACGAGTTTTGTATTTTAATAAATCCTTTCATTATTTGTAAAAATGTCTAGATAACAATAATATTATTATTTTAAACCCGTATGTGATATCTTAGAAATACGGTATCGTGGTAGTATAGTGATAGTATCACAAAAATAGAGTTTTACAGAGATTACAAAGTAAGTGGCGTAACCATATTAATCTTGTAAATAAATTACGACGTTAAATATAGTCTTGATCGCAACAAACTCATGATATGGTTCATATAAATGGGTAACGCAAGGAAAAATCCGACTTTGGGGACACAATCAGTCTAATTTGTTAGTGATACAAATATAATTAAAAGCCTGAAGTCCGTTTTCCCTTGGTGACACCCAAATAATTTTTTGTATACCATTCAGAAAGTTAAAAATAATTGTTCTTACCAATTTGTTTTATATTATCTATTATATTAAATCTTATCAGAGCTCCATTGATCATCCTTAAAATTACCAATCAAAATGCATAATCGAAATTCACATGATCCATTATAGCGGGCTTTCATTCTGATTGGTGACTTTACATATCCTAATTTCCTAATAGGAAAGAATTCGAAGTAAAAAAATGCTACGTATAAGTTATTAAAAAGACATTTTCAAATTATAAACCTTAATAATTTTTTAATGACATTGTAAAATGCGTATGGTTAAATTTAATTAAAAAAGTTTATCTTTAGGCTTAATAATTTCTTAGTATATGTAAATAATCTTTATTAATCAAATCACTTACTAACTAGTACATGATTTAATAACAAGTCTACAAGTTAAATAATGAATAACATAAATTAATTGATTGTTTTAATCGCTATTTTTCAAATTTAAAAAAGAAAAATTTAATAATTAAGTTGCGATTACTTTGCTGATTACTAACCCTATAAGACAAAAAGTGCAATTGTCACTAACTCCAAATTTCTCGGATTATTTTGGTATGTTATAGAACGAATAATGGAGTTTCAAAATTTATGGCTATCGATTCGTTCAAAGTCAACTGTTATAACAAAAGGTAGAAAACTATTAAAAGAATAATCAAATATCAATAAGTGTAATACACGCTCATGGAGGCTATGAACCGTATAAAAAACAAACGCCAATAACAGAACGCTGTACATATCTTACGCATATTCGATTTTTAATATGTTGTAAAACTTAGTCGAATAACCCTATATTCAATGCAGTATATATGAGTGCGCCCAAGGGAAAACCTGTCATCGGACATTCAATTATATTTCGTGTACAGTTAACCGTCTATGGAAAATCTATCATGATGATAGATTTTCTACAGACGGCTAACTGTACACGAAATATAATTGAATGTCCGATGACAGGTTTTCCCTTGGGCGCACTCATACGCAACTATACTTTTTTTTGATGATTGACCAATCAGATTTAAAGCCAGCTATGCTCTGATCTACAGCATAAGCAGGCTTTAATTCTGATTAGTCAATAAATGTATCGTTACATATACACCGCATATATCACTTGACTTTAAAGGAATTTTCAGCCATGAAAATGAATTTCTAAAGCATGCGATATACAGCAAAAATAATCTGGAATCAGAGGATTAATCTAGAAGTTAGCAACGGGGTGCACTTTTTGTCTTACAAGTTAAGGTAATTCAGCAATCGGCAAACTAATTTGTACTTTGGCTAATAAATTCTAAGTTTTTTTTTTAAACCACTTGAAAATGGCAATTTGAGTAACAATACTTGGTTCATTTTTTCTGATTATAAAAAACTACAATATATTAGATGTAGAGTATGCGTAGAATATGTACGATTACACGTTATGTTCTATAGTTACTTTGCAAAATTTTGATAATTTTGAGATATACAATTATTTGCCAATAATAAGTAATATAAAGTGCATTATTGGTACTAAGTTAGTAATTTTAATAATTTATTACAAGATTATTTCATTATTAGCACTTTAAATACCAATAAAATATTGGTTTAATAGTGATAATTTTTAGGTCTTATTATTACTAAAATATTGATAATATATTGCTAATATTAGCATTTTATTAGCATAATAATGACAAATATATTTAGGAAATTAAATTATAGTAACAAAATGCTAATAAAATACTTAGATTTGCAAATGGTAGCATTTTAATAGTACATATTAGCACTGTTAAAATGCTTATTTTTAGCAAGTTCAATTTTGACTGATTTTTGCAAAGTAGTGTTTGGTTTTCTATACCGTCCATACTCTGTGTGTGTAGATTACTCTTATTAATAGTTGACGGATCTTTTTTAATTTATTTATGTTATTCAGTTGTTATTAAACTATGTACTAGTTAGTAAGATATTTGAGTGTTGCTAAATAAACCCGAAAATTTAAATATGACTTATATTTTAAATTTTCAGGTTTTCTTTTAGCGACACTCATTTGTTAATAAAGTTTATCTATATTGTGAGGCCCGATAACGTGACGTAAATACTCTGCCGGAACCTCACGTGAGACGGATACGACGATCAATTCCTC
>CAJVQA010009937.1:0-11723 GCA_910591915.1 Cetraspora pellucida | reverse complement strand
ACTTAATTGGTTTTGCAAAAATTCAACAGAATCTAGACTTTGAAACAACAAGAAAAGCGATCTTAGAACTAATGAATGAACTACTAATTCCCTTACCTAATATACCAGAGCTTATCCCAGACTATCTGTCTTATACTATTCTCTTTGACCTACCTATTACAAGCCATCAGGTTCTTATATCAGCAATTAGAATACTGCACTTAATATTTTTCTTTGATAAGCTACTAGACATATATATCACAGACAATCATGAAAATCTACCAGCTTTATATAAAGATTTGAGAAATGAAGTACAACATCTTTTTCCTATTGTAGACAGAGCTAAATTGAAAAAGCTAGCTTACTATAGAGAAACCTTACAAAAATACTATATTTTTTAGCAAATCCTGGAAAATACTTTGATTTATCAGCACCAAAAAGCCCTTTGCTTTCTATTCTACAAGACTTGACACTCAAACTAAGAGAGAAATTCTCCTTTTTACCTAAAAGTCAAGATGATTTTAAGGAACATATCAGATTACTATGCATGGACTATTCCTTTACTAGACTACCTAATGACTATATTATTTCTCAAAGATGACTATCTATAGATCTGACAAACTTAAAAATGCCTAACTTAATATTTCCATTACAGAGCACAGAAGAAGTAAACACTTTTATCAAGTGTGTTCCATGAATCTACCATATCCCATCATCATTACCACAAACTTATTGCAACTTCAACTATACAGATCTTCCAGATCTGCCTAAAAATACCAATTTAGTTATTTTGGTTAACTTAACTTTACCAATATCAACCTCTAAAGAGCTAAGCATAGTAGTTAAAGCATTATGGGAGCACTATTATTTTCATGCCATATTCCAGTCTTGGATTCAAATAGAAAGAAAAGGAAAACAGTTAGAGGTTAGATCAATCTTGCCCAAATTATCATTAATAGTAGAACAACTTCAGTTGGCTCTTGAACAAAAACAAATTACAAATATACACATTTTAGTACAAAAACATCACAATATTCAATTAGTTATCAAAATATAAAAAAGGTCTTTGATTCAGTATCATTAGTGGCACTAGATTTAGCACTCAAAAAACTCAAAATACCAAAATTAGCAAGTATCTTCATTTTAAATTTGTTTGAAAATCGACAATCAAAAATTATTACAAATTTAGGAACAACAGAAGCCTTTGAGATTAAAGATGGTATTGAACAAGGTAAAGTAATTTTACCTTTAGTTTGGAGAATTTTCTATGACCCATTATTAGAAAGAATCCAAAGTGACCTAAGTTTAGGCTATACATTATGTACTTTATACAATAATAGTATAGAGAATAGAATGCAAAAAGTTAAAAAATGGAGACAAGCTGTGGTAGCATATGCAGACAATACAACATGGGTTGTATCAAATAAAAAGCAAATGAAAAAAATTATTGAAATAGCAGAAGACTTCTTTAATTTAAATGATATTTAAATTAATGAGAAAAAAACCAAACTTATTATGATGAACACCAAAGAAGAAAAGAAAAATAGAACAATTTTTTTTGGCAATGAATAGATCTAGAAAGAGAATGAAAATAAAATTATACGATTTCTAGGAATTTGGCTAAATTGCAAACTTAAAGAATCAACAATTAAGTCAAGAGCTAAAGAAATAGTATAAATATTTGTAAAGGGTCTAAACCCAAAAAAGCTAACGATTAGCCAAATATCATATATTAACAACATGTGCATCATACTCAAGTTAACCTACATGCTACAAACAACAAGATTATCAAAAAACACATTGATCAACATACATACACCAATAATTAGTCTCTTAAAAAGGAAAATAGAAGTTATACAATCCGTAAGAAATAGCATGATGTATTACAGAAACCTGGATAACCTTAACTCATTATGGGACTAGTTACTGCTTAAGCAATTTACTAGTTTGCATAATCAACTTAATACAGCAGGTCTAGAAGAAGCAGTAACTAATATAAGAATAGAAGATGGTTTTCATTTAATAGGAGCATCTAAAAACATGTGGCAAGAAAATATTCCAGAATCAAGTGCAAAGCTATAGAAAAACAATCTGGCATACTTAACAATGTTAAGAGCAAAAGAACTACAATTAGTTTTGAACTTTAATTATGAAAACCCAAACTTTAATAAGGAAAGCATAAGAATATATGAAATTTTAGAAAGAAATTTTACACCAATTGTTGTACATAGATTAAAAGAGTTAGATATTATGTTTGTGCATCAATTAATAGACAAAGAAGGAAACAAAATGATTACATAGCAGTAATTAAGTTTTCTAAAAGAGCCAATGCCAAAGATAGATCAGTGAAATGGTTCAAAGCTCTAGAAATAAAAATGATAAAAGAGCCAAGCTGCAGAATAGTAAAGCCAGAATTTAGAACTGCAGCTCCAAATAATGAAAGAATTAAAGTACAAATAGAAGAATTATCAGACAATGCAAAAAGAAAAGATTGGATGGTTATGAACAATACACTGTCCCATGAGGAAGAAGAAGTATTAGTAGGAAGAGTAGTAGCTAAAACATCCAAATCAGTACAAGTCGAACACTGAAAAGCAACTTACCAACCAGAAAGACAAAAAACAGTATTGAAAAAATATAGAGGCTGCAAATGTAAAAGCAACAGTATTGATGATAATTGTGAAAGAAAATACAAAAAACAAGAAATCTATGGAACAATTACAAGATATACAAACAGAAAAGATGGATGGCAACTAGAAATTAATACAAATATGTTAGATTTTATTGTAAAAAGAAAAGATTACAAGATCTCAAGCTCTAAAAAACATTTAGAAAAAATTTGTATAGAAAGCAGAGACATTAAAATAATTAAAAAACAAAAAATTAGTAATAGCATCAAAAAATTATTAGTAGAAAAACATAAACATATTAAGAAGAATAATGTCAAACAAGAGGAGTTGATTTTTTACACAGACAGATCATTAATAAAAGCAAAAAAGGAAAACCAAGATCCAAACTCTATAGAAGCTAGCTAGATGCAAGTGAACAATAAAGAAAAGTATGTAATAGATGAAGGTGCTATTGGGGCTAAAGGATAGCTATCTTCAACAAAAGCAGAGCTGTTAGCTATTTGGTGTATAGTTACTATAGTACTAAGCAAAAGCAAAATCAAAATATACACAGATAGTGCAGCAGCTATAGCAAGTATATGTAGTAATATGCAACATATAACAATAAAAAAAAAAATAAAAAAAAAATTATAACTTAGTAGTAAATATAGAAGATACAATATGAGCAAAGGAATTAGATTTAGAGTTAGTAAAGGTAAAGGGACATAGTGACAATAGATGGAATAGCAGAGCAGATAGTATAGCAAAAAAAGGAGCAAATATACAAAATAGAAATGAAATTATAGAAGAACTGGTCTCAAGATTGAACGTAACACTTTTTTGAGAAGACAAAGTAATAGAAAATCCAACACATGATTTTGTTAAAGAAGTTCTTAATATTAGAAACAATGCAGATTAGAGCTGTACATCAGTGGTTAAAAAACTAGAGCCAAATAGAAAAAAGAATGAACATTGCTGTGTACTATTATGGAAAAAGATTAAGAATCAGAGTGAAACAAAATGCATCTTAATTGCAAGAAGTAAAAGACTAAGTATACTTTTTAAATGTATACAAGAAAAAATGCCCATACTTAAAGAATTAGTATTAAGACATCCAGACTTGTATACTGAGGCAAAGTGTATAGTTTGCAAAAAAGGAAAAGAAGAAGACCAGGACTATTTAGCAACATGCTTCTTTTATAAAAACTATTGGGTGATGGCAGAAACACTGACAATGCCAATTGCATGGAGCACACTTTCAGAAGAGAAAAGAAAAAGTATCATTCAAATATATTTAAAAGAAGCAATATGCAGCCAAACAGAAGAAGAAAGTGCTAAAGTAAGGAAAAGGCTTATTAAAGATCTTCTACAAAAAGAATTAGTAGAGAGAATACAGAATATTATAATCTCAGTACAAGAAACAAGAAATTTTCTAATGAGTATAGTAAATACTATATAGAATGAGTTCTATAAAAAAATTTGAAAAGAAAGATGCAATATAGTATCTGAATGGGAAAAAAGCCAAGGAATCAGTACAAAAAAGAAAAGAAGCAAAAGCAAAGCAGTAGAACAACAAAACAAAGTATCACACAAGGTGTTATTAAGATCAAAAGTCAAAAACTCAAAAAAAATTAAAGATATAAAGAAGAAAAAGGAAACAGAAAGTAAAAACATAAAAGACATATGGAGGAATACAGTTAGAAAATTAATTAATAATAACAAGAGGCCTTACTGGAATGGCCTTAAAGGCTAGCCTGAATAGCCCTCTAGTAGTGAGTGTTAACTCACTCTAGTGCGGCAGGTCACCTCTGGACACTAATACAGTAGCTGGGAGATGTCAAACCTAAAAATTAAGCTAATATTTGTATAATCATGTATGCAATTCTCTTAATAAAGGATTTTGGCAAGGCTGCCAAAGAGTTAAAAAAAAAAATATATATACTATTTAAATAATATAATATCTTTTTTTTTAAAACTAATACTCAGATTATTATATATTTTAAAGTATAAAACTTGTCAGTAAGACTTGGAAGGCTTTTTTTGTTAACTACTTATTTATTTTATAGATTATTAACAAAAACTTGCTTTTGTAGAGTTTACTTATATCTAGCATCTACTTTATAGCATATCTCTAGTATTTTTAATATATCTTTGTTTTGTTTTTAGATTTCTAATTTAAATAGCTTAAAAAAACTGTAACTTGTTTCTAATATATCAAGTTTAGCCTAATATACTTTTTCTTTAGTTTGAATCTAGCAGTTTAGTTAATAGTATCTCTTATCTAAAAATTTTTGCTTATTTAATTTTTTTATAAGTATCTATTTTTTAGATCTAATCTTTATATTAGTACTGTCAAATATTCATATTATCTCTTTACTCAGATCTTTTTTAAATAGGCTTTAGTTTTTTTTCAGTTTTACAAATTTATATAATTACGAGAACTTATTTTAAGTTTATATTGCCTATTGCCAGTTTGCATTTTTTTGTATAACCAAACTTATACAGATGCTTTATAACCTGCTAATCATGTTAGTATAATTATAATTATATATATTTTATTCTAATTAATTAATAAAATACTATTACTATAATATAATATATTTTACAAATATTTGTTCAAATTTTTGCTATTGTAAGTTTTAAACTTACAACCTGCTACTTAAAAGGCTAATAACTTATTCACTTTATTAAGCACTATATCCTTTTATTTATTTGTTATTATAATCAATATATATGCAATTTTAAATTAAAAAAAATTTTTTAAATTTTATTTTTTAAATTTTATTTTTTAAGTTTTATTTAAAATATTTTTTTTTATAACTTGTTTTATATAGATTATTTTCTTTTTGTTTGTATTTGTTATATTTTTTTTGCAAATTCTTTTTTTTAAAATTTATAAAAATAGTTTAAACTATTTTTAAAAAAACTCCAACTTTATTTTTTACAAATTTTGGTTTAAATAATTAGCAAAAAAAGTATTATGTTTTTATAATATAATATATCATATAATGTAAAATTATATAATAGAAATATAGTAACTTAGTAAAATAGATAAGTTAGTAACCTTTTAAGTAGTTGGTTGAGTGTTTAAATTCTATTAATATTGAAAATTTAAATAATCACTTATATAATTTTGTATTGTAGTAACTGTTTTTAATGATTAAGTTAAGATATCTTTAATGCAATTATATTAATATGACTGGCAAATTATAAACTATCTGTATAACTGATTATATAAATATAGGTGATGTAAATTCTAGATAAGTTATATGACTATATAAATCTGTTAAAATTAAAAAACAAAAAGTCTATTTGAGAAAAGCTGAATAAAAAGATAATACAGATCTTTAACAGTACTATTGTAAAGACTAAACTACTAAAAACAAATACTAATATTAAAGTATTTGGACAGATAAAAACCTTTAAATTAGAAGTTTTAGAAATATTACCAATTAGGCTACTAGAATAAATTAAAAAAAAAGAATATTGAGTTAATTTGATATACTAATAGACTTGTTATAGTCTATATAGACTATCTGATTTAAGAGTCTGAAGAACAGGCAGAGATATACTAAAGTATTAGAGATATGCTATAAAGTAGATGTTAGAGTTAAAGTAAACTCTACAAGAACACAACAGTTAAAAATAAAACTCTATATAATCACAAATATTGATTCTGTTATAATAAAACTAGATCAATTGTAAAAATAAATACAGAAAATTATAGAAAGTTTATTTTGGAGATAAAATAGTTTTAAGATTAAGATGATGACTTAGACATAATCTAGTAATATTAATACAAGTACAGGTTTAGAGAGTTTAAAATAGAATATTCAAGCAAAGATGTTAGATATAACAATTAGTAAGGAATTTTCAAGCAAACTTCTTAAATAGATAATATAAAAAAGTTATATATATAGTTAATTGTATACTTTTCTGTAGTAGTTTATAAAATCACATTACCAAAAAAGTTATTAATAAAAGTCAAAAGACCAAAAAGATTACTTTAATACTAAAAAAAAAATTTAAGTAATATTACTTAATATTGTATTTGAAATAGTAAAGATTTAAATAATATTAATTGATATTGTACTTGAGATAGTAAATATTTAAATAATATTAAATAATACTATAATTGAAATAATAGAAATTGTGCAAAAACAATTACAAATATTATTTATATTATTTATTATTTATGCTTAAAACACTTAAAATTTTATATAAAAATACTTAAGATTTGTATTAAAAATATTTGGAATTCTTATATTGCAGTACTTAGTATAGTAATTTGGTATCATAATATATAAAACTTATTTGAAAATACTTAAAATTTGTAAAACAATAATAATATCACAGATATTACTTTGTATTATATAGCTGTACTATATTTCTAATAATTAATTAAGATATTTTGATCTATCTAATTTATAATTTAACTATTAACTAACTAATAACTAATAACTAATAATAAATATAATATATAAAATAAATAATAAAAAGAAAAAACCTATAAATTATTTTACTTATTAAATAAGATATTTATATATTTTTCTTTTCATCACTCAAATAAAATAATAAATATATATTTTTTTGATGTTAAGATAAAGCTTTGCTTATATCTTTATTAATAATTAACTTTATATTTTAGTACAAAAGTACTAAAATAAACTAAGATTGTTTGTAACAAAATAAAAATTATATATAAGAATGAAAGCTTAGACTAGTTTATCTGTAACCTAAACTGATTATAGTAGTTAAGGCCTACTTAGATTTGGAGTATTAGTATATAGTTAAGAAGAATATTGTATTTAATCCAAAGAATTGACCAGATGTTAAGTTTTTTAATTGCTTAACCAATTGGTAGACATGTATTGGATTGTAAATAAAGTTAATCTGCAATACTACATAGGCATAAGTATATATAAGCTTAAAAATGTTGTTTGAAGACTCTATAATTTTAAAGTTGCATATCAATATTGCTAATATTATTTTGGTATCTAGATAAGATTTGGTTATGTTTTTTCTAATTGAAGAATTTAATACAATATAGTTTCCAAATCAGTTTTAGATTTGTTTGTTAATGTATAAAAGTATTTGAATTACTAATTGTAAAACTGATTATAAAGGTATATTAAAGTAAAAAATAACTTCAATAAGTAACTTAGATATAAGTTCTTTAAGTGTAATGTCTATAAAATGTAGATTGTATTAAAATAATATGTAATTAAAGCATAGGTAATAACATATTTTAAAACCTAATTCTTGAAGTTAAAAAGGTAATAGGTCCAGTTCAGTCTTGAAAAGTATTTGGTTAACAGATATATAGATAATATTAAAGAGTATATTATGTATATTAAAGCATATACACCAGTGTGTATATAAGTTAGAAAGATTGCACTTAAAACAATTAGTATTGGTAAAGATAGAAAAATATCTGTTATAAAGAAAAAATTAAATAAATAGCTTATTTAGTAAGAATTTAGATTTAAAAACTTTAAGTTGATTAAGCTTAAAACTAATATAAAAAGATGTAAGTTTTTGGTTATAATTAAAATAAAACCAAGAGAAGGTCTAGTCTATAAGATGATTTAGATAAGTCTATTTATTGTTTCTTTTTTGTAAAGACCACATTGCCAATATGTATACTTTGCATATATTTTTAATAAAATATCTAGTTGGTAGTTTAATAAAGTTTTGTTCTTATTAAAAAATATAATAAAAATTATAAATATTAGTATAATTAAAAATAAAAGATTAAAAAAGTATATGCTGTTTTGCTAAAAAGTTTGTGAAATTGTTAAAAGAATTTGGTAGTTTAATAAAGTTTTGTTCCTATTAAAGAATATGATAAGAATTATAAATATTAGTATAATTAAAAATAAGAGGCTAAAGAAGTATATGCTGTTTTGCTAAGAAGTTTGTAAGATTGTTAAAAGAATTATTAGTATAGACTTGAATTTTGTGAATAATAATTTGAAGGTTAAAGGATTTTATAATATTAAGTAAGATATGTTATAAAGGTTATATACTAAATTTAAATAACTTATTAGGATTTTGTAATTAGTTTAATAGTATATAAAATTTTGAAATAATAGATTGTGAGTCTGTATAGATATTAATAGATAAATTGTAGGATATACTAGATATTGCAAATAGAATTAAAACTAATTCAGCTTTGTAAAATAATAGCTATAAACAGATTGAACTAAAACTTTATAGATAATTTAATTTTGTTTATTGATTTGAATATATCTAATATCTATAGAACATTGTTCTAATCTAATATCAATAACAGAACTATTAGTATAAAAGGTAAAGTTATTATTTGTAGAGTTAGATAAGTATATAACTTAAAGCTTATAAGTGCAACTGTTTGGTTTAAAATTTTCTAAAATATTAGAATTGTATATGATAATATTAGAAAGTATAGAAAGTATATATAAAGAGTGTTTAATAGCTGTTGAGTATATAAGATCAATGTAATTAACATTAAGTTCAAGGTTATTAAGGTTTTTTTAGCTAAAAATATTGAAGAGATAATTGCAGATATATTAATAATATATTTTATTTGAGTTAAGATAGCATCTTATACATAGTTTGCATTTAATAAATAGGAGTAAATAATATTGATCATAATCTAAATTAATATTAAATTTTTAATATATAATTAAGAATAAATTAGAGGCAGAAATATATTTGCAGATTTTGCTAATAATAATTTCTTTATTATTGAAATAATAAGTAAAAGTCAAGGTTTTTGTTTTTTAGCAATAGAATATATATTGTATATGAAAGGATTGATACCAGATAATTGAAAATAAGATAAAATAGTTTTATAATATTTATTTAATATAATTTTGTTTTCAAAAAAAGTAAACTATAAAGGTTGTTTTTTTTTTGTCAGTTGGTATAGTCTTAATAAAAAATGTTGTCATTTAAGTAAGTTACTATTATCAGCAGTGCATAATTGTTCTAAATATAGAATATTAAGTTTTCTTAATTGTTTTTTAAAGATAATGTATTTTGAATATTATATAAGTATAGGTTCAATTGGTTGATATACATTAAGTCATAATATATTGTAATAAGCAGAGATTGTAATGTTTAAATATTGAAACAACTAAATAATTTTAAAATTGAGAGTAAGCTTGTTATATCTATTAATAATAAGTTAGTTATATTGAAAGATATTGGTAGTAGACCAAAGGTTATTTTGAAGTATTGTAGTTTAATTTTAGTTGTTGTGTCAAGAATGTTAGAATTATTAATTTATTGTTGAAAATTAGTAATGTGATGTTGCAGTTGAATGTTTTAAATATTATAGATATTGTATAAATATAGATTAAGCATAGAGCTATTAGAAAAGGATTTGGATAAGTTGAATTTATATTTAGCTATAATAAGGTATTTGGCTAATATGCTGTTGCATATAGAGTGTAAAAGAATAGTATTATATAGTTTATATTTGATAGTTAGTATAATTATTATATTAATAATATATAATTTTTTTTTTGGTATTAAGATGACCTCTTTGGTCTTTTGACTTTTATTAATCACTTATCAATATTGTGGTTCAATAAACTACTACAAAATAGAGTACAATTAGCTATACATATAACTTTTCTATATTACCTATTTAAGAAGTTTGCCTGAAGATTTCCTACCAATTGCTGTACCTAACACTTCTGCTTGGATGTTCTACTTTAAACTCTCTGAATCTGTAATCTGTATTAACTCACTAGGTTATACCCAGATCATCGTTTCAACCTTAGGACTAATTTATCCTTAAGGTAAACTTCTTAGAACCTTTTGTATCTATTTTTACAGCTGATCTAGATATCACTATAGCAGAACCAACACTTGTGGTTAGGGTTGATCATTAAACCACTATGCCCTTGTAGAGTTCACTTAGACTCTAGCATCTACTTCACAGTATAACCTCAGTACTTTAGTATACCCTTGCTTTTTACTTGTCTTTTTACCAAACTTCCAATCCAGATAGCCTATATAGGACTACGACTAGTCTATAGGTATATCAGGTTGGCCTAATATCCTTTTTCTCTAGTTCGTTCTGGCAGCCTAGTTGATAGTACTTCCAAGACTCCCAACTCAGAGATTCTTGTCTATTTGGCTACTACAACCAGGTATTATGATCTTGGTATCTGTTTCCCCAGGCTAGCCTTTACAGTAGGGCTGTCAAAGATCCAGCTACTTCTCTATTCAGATCTTCCCAAATGAACTTCTTGTTATCCAATTTTAACAGATTTACACAGCTACAAGGACTTATCTAGTGTTTGTACCATCTGATTTGTCGATTTGTATTCCTTTATATAACACCATACTTACACAGATGCCCCATAACCTGCCAGTTATGCTGGTGTGACTGTCATTACAGGTATCTTAACTCAATCATTAGTAACAGTTGCTATAATACAAATATTATATAGATGATTATCCAAATTTTTGCCATCGATAAAATTTGAACACCCAACCTACCACTTGGGGGATTGACAACCTGACCACTTCACTAGGTTGCTACACCTTATATATTAATGATATATACTATTTGTTTTTTAGTAATTTTTTTAGTACTAGTAATATTAATTAGTTGGATTGCTTCAGCTTGAATTAGTTAGCTTTGTTTGGATATAGATTTAAATAGTTAGTTGGCTAGAATGAGTTTAATTGATAAATCAAAAAAATAAAGTTCAGTAGTAAATAATATATTAGAAACCAGAATAGATTTGATTAAGTTAATTTGTATATCTGCTATATGATAAAAAGATGTTATTATTTTGGTAATTAATTTAAGTTTATTTTTGAACTATGCTATCCAGAGGGTATCATTCATGTATACCAATACAAATATAAAGATTTGTAAGTTTTATAGTTAAGATAAAGAAAGATTAGTTTCTATAAGGTATATAGAATATATTTATAACAATAGTTGTCAATTTTACTAATAAGAGAATTATATTAAATTTTTTAGAAGAGTAATATAAAAGTTTATTCTTGGTTAATGTTATTTTTAGTTATATCCCTTAAATTGTATTGTATGCAAATTTGTCTGCATCTTTTTTTTAAAAATTAATTTTTATAATAAAATTTTAATAATTAATTTTAGCAATATATTTT